>JASAUF010000038.1:0-140391 GCA_030180095.1 Magnolia changhungtana
CATTCATCAGGTAGTGTACACTTTGCACATGCCCTGGGCTAAAAACTGATGTTGGTCTACTAATCAAGGAAAATTACGCGTCAATGTGAAAAATCCTAGTACATTACATATACTCAAGCCAAAGATCTTCTTGCTCCTTTGTGATAAATGGGTTGGGAATCTTAGAATCGAATTTTTGTGAAGGTTTTAGCATTCTCAACCCCAAGGATTGTGTATGGAATCCGCAAGCACTTAGTTCTCTACTGGTAATCCTGGTTGGGAGGTTGGGAAATACAAACCGTTGATTCGATGGGCCTTGTAGAAATGTAGGTAAGATTCTCACGTGCTTGTGTAATTAGTGAATGTAAGGGCGTCTACAATTAGCATGAAACAGAATTTCTAGATGAAACAGATCTCTTCCATAAAGAGGAGTTAGATACAAAACTTTGGATTCTTAGATCGATAATCAGTCTGGTACATGTTATAGGTTGAATTAATCACAAAGCGGCATTTCATTGCAGATACATTATGCCTCAAGAAGGATTTCAACTCGAAGCCGACGCTGCATTTACTTGGGGAGACTTTTGGACAACTGGCGGCCTCCAGAAAGGATTATATTGGAGACAGGTTCTCCGTTGGTGCAGTTTGGCCCAACATGATTTAAGGTTTTCAAAGTTAAAATGTTTCCAAAAATTGTTACTTATTAGTTGTATGGTTTTACCTGTTTGGCTATACAAGCTATGTGGCTGCATGGAAAGTTGTATTGCTATAAACATTTGTAGCATGGAAAATGAACATGTGCATTTATAGTCTGAAAACATTAAATAAACCGTTAAACTGTTTTATTGGTATGCTGATTATTATCTTGATGAATGTTAAATGGATGAAACATGAATGCACATGTTTAATCATTGATTGATTATAACATTATTAAATAATTGTGTGAATTATTTTTTGAATGACTATTAGGTGTAAGATTCAAAAATAAAAAATAAAAAAAATACAAATCTGGCAATTTTTTAAAAATTCGCAGCTATTTTAGCGACGGACCAAATCCGTTGCTAATTTTTGAACAAGTATCGGACGACGGATATGAGGTCCGTTGCTCTCCTCCTATTAGCGACGGACCTTATCCGTCGCCAATATTTTTAATGACGAAAAATTCGTGTGGGTTTTTTCAAATTTTAGCGACGGATTTTTATTTTTTGCAACAGATCTTATTCGTCGGTAAGCTACGACGGACCTTATCCGTCGCAGATTGAACAACGGATTTTATCCGTCAGGAAAAGAAAAATGACCTAGTAAACAGCGACAGACCAAGCAACGGACAAAATCCGTTGTTTATTTGGTTTTACAACGGATTTGGTCCATCGTAAATCCGCGATTTTGGCGTAGTGTGTAACCGTAATGCTTGAGATTTCTTGAGTATAGTAGGGGTTGAAATTGCATGGATAGTTTAACACGACATCACACGCTCTGTGTGGAAGCTTGGTGGAGTTTAGAATAATGGCTAAGTCCTAGGGGTGAATAGGAACACTTAAAAATTTGTCAATTAAAACTAATTGCCTACTTAAAGTGTTTTACCAATTCAAACAACGCATAAGGGTCCAATTCTCATAAACTACAATTAATGCAACTAATTGAGCAACTAATCTATGTGTGAGATAGATATCATATATGTGTGTGTATGCAATTAATCAAATGACTAGCATACAATCTATATAAGTATTTATATAATTCAACCAATTAAACTCATAAGCATGAATAAAAATGTGCTTAAATTACAATCACAATTACAAATACAAGCATATATAGTGGTTCTGCTACTGGCCTACTCCACTATCGGCAGATGTACTCTCCTCGAGTGTATTAGATTTCATTATCTTGGAGGTTTTAAATAGGGTTTACCTCTAACCTTTAGAATAGTTTCTCCTAGGCTAACCACTAAACTACACGTACACTCCCTTATCGAAGGACCACATTTTTACCCATATTAGTGGCTCTCATGGAGACTTAATTGGTTTTCTATTAGCTAACCAATAACTACTATGGTCCTAATCTAAGGACCTACATACACTCCTGCCGGAGGCTCCCTGTATATAGAGACTGACATGGACGCACTAATGTCTGGTGAATTCGGTCCTACATAAGAACCTATCAATTTTGAGTCAAAAACTCTACACTCAATCCTACACAAGAAAAGAGTGTATGAACTTTAAATTGACAACCTTATCGGATTGAGCCCTTGTGTTGCGCCTTATTTGAGATGCTTGATTGATGCTCTCTTGTGTTCTTCAATCAACTTATCAATTGCTCCCACGATTGTTGATGCAAATGCTTCATCTCATACGATCAATCACCTTGTATTTGACGCTTCGATGAGGTGATCACCAAGGCAATGGGAGGATGGTGGAATCTCTTACAACTAAATGGATAGTTATTTTTGTAAGTTCTTATACTTAAACACAGTTAGGATTGTCAAATTTCGTAGTCCCAAATGGATCACAAGCACTCATGAAGATGTTCTTCGACGACTCATGAAGACCACGTAAAGACTGGATCAACATCTCAAGGGAAGACTCATCATCGCAAGCTTTAAATTGGCTTGGTTCAAAGTTTAAAGCATCTGTATGTGTCAACCATTAGGTAATATAACATTAGAATGACCCTATAGGTTAGGTGCATTTCACATAGGAAAATGATAAACTTAATTCTAAGTAAAATACATTGAAGTTAGGCCAACCCGACTTCTGGTTCGGTTAGCCTAACTACCTTTGGCTAACCTAACATACTTCGGGCAAGTATACAACAAGATAAGGATTTTCTGCGTTAGGTTCGGCCAGCCCGAATTGTTTGGTCAAGTTTCTAGCAACTTTAAAACTTCGGATCTCAGGAAGATTTGGCCAGCCGGATTTTGGCTTGGGCTAGCTGAATTTTTGAAAAAAATCCTATCCTACGAAATCCGAGTGCCATTGGAACGATATCATTGGAATTCAGCCAGCTGAACCGAAAATCAGGCCAGTTGAATTTCTAAAACCTTTGGCTATAAATAGAGGCATTCTCTCATTCATTTCTACAATGAAAATTTGTGCGCAATATACTCTAGCAAGGAGAGAGAGTCAGGGCCATCTTAAGCTATTTGTGTGGTAAATCTTATATTTAATTTAACTTATTCTATTATCTTTTCTCAAGTTAGTTTTAATAATTTTCAATAGAGTAATCCATACTCTAATAATTCAAAGTTTCAAGCCTCTAATATAAAAATAGTGTCAACTACCACAAATACCAAAGGAGAAATAATTATCGAGAAATTTCCTACTGTACGACCCATTTATGGCCCACGAACCTTTTTAAGCCCACATATTTTTAGCTCCCAAGAATAAGCCCCAGCTGTTCGGACGCACATTTACTCGACTAAAATGCCCCTGCTTTTTTAGAAGCTGCGGCTCCCTATGGCTATGGATTATAACCGTAGCCATTGAAAAAAAAAGTGTATGGACTGCCGCGACAGTCTGTGCACTTTTTTTTCTTTTCAAATTATATATATATATATATATATATATATATATATATATATATATATGGAGAACTTTATTTTACCTACATTTTTCTCTAATACATATTTATATAAATATGTATATATAAGCATACAATTTTTTTTTCTCTCTCTTTTTTTTTTTTTTTTTTGCATTTCTATCTTTATTCGTTTAACAAGAATATCTTCTAAACCAAAATTAGTACCATATATGATTTTGGGGTACAAGAAGCTACTTTAGCCAACCAACCTGGTTATTTTCCAAGATTCCATTAGGTCGATGGTCGAAAATCCATTTCATTCACTTTGCAATCAATTTCAATTAGTTGGTGGTCAATTTCATTCATTTCATTTACTTCGCGACCAATTTCATTCACTTAGCAGTTAATTTCAATTAGTTCGCGGTGAATTTTATTAACTTTGTGGTCAATTTCATTCACTTTGCAGTCAATTTCAATCACTTCACGGTCAATTCCATGCACGGTCAATTCAATTCATTTCACAGTCAATTCCCTTCACTTCACGGCTAATTCAATTCATTTCATAGTTAATTCCCTTCACTTCACGGTCAATTCCATGCATTTCATGGTCAATTCCGGTGATTCCCCTTCACTTCACGGTCAATTCAATTCATTTCACGGTAAATTCCCTTCACTTCACGGTCAATTTCGTGCATTTCAAGGTCAATTCTCTTCACTTCACGGTCAATTCCATGCATTTGACGGTCAATCCCGGCGATTCCTCTTCACTTCACGGTCAATTCCATGCATTTCACGATCAATTCCCTTCACTTTACAGTCATTTCCATTCATTTCACGGTCAATTCCCTTCACTTCACGGTCAATTCCATGCATTTCACGGTCAATCCCAGCGATTCCCCTTCACTTCATAGTCAATTCAATTCACTTCATGGTCAATTCCCTTCACTTCACGGGCAATTCCGTGCATTTCACAGTCAATTCCCTTCAATTTACGGTCAATTCGATGCATTTCACAGTCAATCCTGGTGATTCCCCTTCACTTCATGGTCAATTCCATGCATTTCACAGTCAATTTCCTTCACTTCACGGTCAATTCCGTGCATTTAATGGTCAATTCCCTTCATTTCACGGTCAGTTCCATGCATTTCGCAGTCAATTTCGACGATTCCCCTTCACTTCACGGTCAATTCAATTCATTTCACGGTCAATTCCCTTCACTTCATGGTCAATTCCGTGCATTTCACGGTCAATTCCCTTCACTTCGCGGTCAATTCCATGCATTTCACTCCATTCACTCCCTTACACTTAAATACACGTTCGAACTCATCTTTGTCATCCCTATTCCCTCAAATACACATCCGAACTCATCTCTTCCATCCCTATTCCTTCTTTTCACCCATTTTCCATTCTACTATCACATTACATCTTCCATGTTCCATTCTACTCAAGGCTACCTGCATTCGTTTTCTAAGAGGACGTGAATGCGAGGACGTGAATGCATTGATAAACGTCAAATGTTGTAGGCTTTTCTCCGAAGAACGTATTTCACATCAATGCACTCTTGTTCTTTTTCTTGAACACGGATTTCACTGATACGACGGCTGTGGGAGGTAAGGACATTTAAATTCTTAAGAAATTACCTAGAAGTTTGTGGTCAATTTCACGTGATCAATTTCATGCATTGCTAAGTCAATTTTACGTAGTTATCTAATAAACTTCAAGAAGTTCGCCGGGATTGACTGTGAAATGCATGGAATTGACCGAGAAGTGAAGAGAATTGACCGTGAAATGAATGGAAATGACTGTGAAGTGAAGGGAATTTACCGTGAAATGTATGGTATTGACCGTGAAGTGAAGGGGAATCTCCGGGATTGACCGTGAAATGCATGGAATTGACTATCAAGTGAAGGGAATTTACTGTGAAATGAATGGAAAGGACCGTGAAGTGAAGGGAATTGACCGTGAAATGCATGAAATTAATCGTGAAGTGAAGGAAAATCACCGGGATTGACCGTGAAATGCATGGAATTGACTGTGAAGTGAAGGGAATTGACCGTGAAATGAATGGAAATGACCATGAAGTGAAGGGAGTTGACCGTGAAATGTATGGAATTGACCATGAAGTGAAGGGGAATCGTCGGGATCGACCGTGAAATTCAAGGAATTGACCATGAAGTGAAGGAAATTGACCATGAAATGAATGGAAATGACCGTGAAGTGAAGGGAATTGACTGTGAAATGCATGGGAATTGACCGTGAAGTGAAGGGAATTGACCGTGAAATGCATGGAATTGACTGTGAAGTGAAGGGGTATCGCTAGGATTGACCGTGAAATGCATGAAATTGACCGTGAAGTGAAGGGAATTGACCGTGAAATGAATGTAAATGACCATGAAGTGAAGAGAATTGACCATGAAATGCATGGAATTGACTGTGAAGTGAAGGGGAATCGCCGGGATTGACCGTGAAATGCATGGAATTGGCCATGAAGTGAAGGGAATTGACTGTAAAATGAATGGAAATGACCGTGAAGTGAAGGGAATTTATCGTGAAATGCATGGAATTGACCGTGAAGTGAAGGGAATTGACCACAGAATGTATGGAATTGACTATGAAGTGAAGGGAATTGGCCGCGAAATGCATAGAATTGACCATGAAGTGAACGAAATTCACTAGAATTGACCGCGAAATGCATTGAATTGACCACGAAGTGAAGGGAATTGACCGTGAAGTGAAGGGAATTGTCCACGAAATGCATGGAATTGACCGTGAAGTGAAGGGAATTGACCTCGAAATGCATGGAATTGACTGTGAAGTTAATGAAATTTACCACGAACTGAATGAAATTGACCATGAAGTGAATAAAATTGACCACGAAGTGAATGAAATGAATGAAATTGACCGCAAACTAATTGAAATTGACCGTGAAGTGAATGAAATAGATTTTTGACCATCGATCTGATGGAATCTTAGAAAATAATTAGGTTGGTTGACTAAATTAGCTTCTCCTACCCCAAAATCATATATGGTATGCCAAGTAACTCATTCTAGTTTAGGAGATATGCTTGTTAAATGAATAGAGAAAGAAATGAATTAAAAGATAGAAAAATATTTTTATATACATATTTACATAAATATGTATTAGAGAAAAATGTAAGGTGAAAAAGTTTTCATTGTAAAAAATAAAAATTAAAAAAAAAAACTGCCAGACTGCCACAGCGCTGCCCCCGTACCGGTGATAGTGCCACGACAATCTGGCCATTTTTTTCTTTGATGGAATCCCATTGCTTTTATGGGTCCCATCATGAGGTCTATGTTATATCCCAACCGTCCATCTATTTGGCGAACTCGTATTAAGGCTTAAGACGAAAAATAAGACAGATCTAGCTATCAAGTGGAGCACATTGTAAAAGGCAGTGCAGGATTGAACGTCTACCATTGAAACCCTTTTAAGGGTCACAGAAGTTTTGGATCATTATGAAATTTGTTTTTCCTCTTCATCCAGGTCTTTGTGACCTTATGAATAGATTGGATGGAAAATAAATGTTACGGTGGGCCCTACAAAATTTTTAACAGTGAAATTCAATTTTCCCGCTACTTTTGTGGTGTGGTCCAGTTGATCTTTGGATATGAATTTTTTTTTTTTTTTTTGATAATGCTCTGAAACGATCTCGAAATATGGATGAATGTTGTGGATATAATAAATACATAACTAAGGGGCCATGTCACTTTGATCTCTTTTGAACCGTTCGTACAACTCGGAGTTCGAGGAGCGTCAGCGTTCGTCCAGCCGATTCGCTTCCGAAAGGAAAAGCAGGGCATTTTCGACCTGTGAAAACGTATTCGTATAGCTGGGGCTTATTCTTGGGAGCTAAAAATAAGTGGGCTTAAAAAGGTTCGTGGGCCATAATGGGTCGTACAGTGGGAAATTTCTCATAATTATCCTCCTCTAACAGATAAGATAGTGGACTTGCATAAAGAGCTCTTAAAATCCAACTCTGAAAATAATGGAGTAAGTAGAAATAGAAGAAACTCTAACTCCCAAACACATCGAATGGTAAGGGATCCTCGTAAACTTAGAACCATAATGAAATGGGTTCCAAAGGTTAAGTGTCTTGTCATCCACACAACTTTCAAAGTAAGTAGCCATTCAAGATGGTACCTGAATGTGGATGTTCTAGACACATGACAGGTGATAAGGCGATTCTATCAGACATTAATCAAATCTATGGCGGCTCAGTTACTTTTAGAGATTGTAGCAATTGCAAAATCATCGGAAGAGGTAATGTAAAACTTCCCAATCTACCTATCTTTGAAAATGTGTTATATGTTAAAGGATTAAAACATAATTTGCTAAGCATTTCTCAAATACGTAATAATAATCATAGTGTGAAATTTTCAAACCACAGATGTAAGATAATTAACAATCAAGGTGATATAATATTAAATGGTCGCAAGACCTCTGAAAATTGTTATATCATTGATGACTCTTACTCAACAAATCATTCATGTTACGTGGTCTACACAGATGAAACCAAACTTTGGCATCAACGTCTTAGACATATAAACTACAAAGACTTATATAAATTGAGCAAGAGAGATCATCTTCGTGGTCTACCCAAACTGAAAGATGTAGAAAATAAAGTATGTGGTGCCTGTCAAATAGGCAAACAAATCAGGAGTAGTCACAAAAAGGTCACTACAAGAAAGGGGTTTTTTAGCGATGAAACTTGTTTTCATCACTAAAAATGACTTTTAGCGATGAAAATAATTTTTGTCGCTAAAAGTCTACTTTTCGCGACGAAAATTTTCGTCGCCAAAAGTGTTGTAAAATTTAAGTTGGAAAATTTGCCCTGACTTTTAGCGACGAACCAAAACCGTCGCCAATAATATTTTTAGTGACGAAAATTTTCGTCGCCAAAAGTGTTGTGAAGTAATATTTTTTGCAACGAAATCGTTTGTCACCAAAAGGATTATCTCAAAAATTTTGCACTATTTTTAGCGACGAAAAGTTTCGTCGTCAAAAGTGTTGTAAATTTAAAATTGAAAAGTTTCACCCTAACTTTTAGGGACGAAAGTTATCGTCGCCAAAAGTGTTTTGCCCTGACTTTTAGCGACGAAAATAGTCGTCGCTAAAGGCTATTTTCAATTTTCACGAAAAAACTCACGCTGTGTTGGAAATGCTGGCGGTAAGACTTTTAGCGACGAAAATTTTTGTTGCAAAAAGTGTTTTTCGTAAATATTTTCCAATGATGTAAAAATGTTATACTTTTAAAAATTTTAAATCGGTATATATATATATATATATATATATATATAAAATATGGTTTTTATATTATATGAGTGGAAATTATATATATATATATATATATATATATATATATATATATATATATATAAAATATGGTTTTTATATTATATGAGTGGAAATTATATATATATATATATACTTAAAAGGTAATATTTAAATGATTTGTAATATCACATGAAAAATAATATTGAGAAGTTTAGAAATTTTAACAACGTTTGAGGAAAATTTAGAGAACAAAATGATGCTTTTGAAGAAAATATCGGTAATTTGAAATTTTTGAAAAATTAAAATATAAGAAAATTATTGTGATTTTGTGAATAAAAAATCAGAATTTGTATTTTAACTATTTTTTGAAATAATTTTTAATAAAAATGATATTTTGTAAAAAGAGAAAAAATATACATTTTGAAAAAAATATCACTGTTTTTAAAAGGAAATTAAAATTTATCTGTCAAAAATAAAATTACTAAATTATTATGCACATTTACTAATTGAACCTTTAACTGTTTTTTGACAATGATCAGTCTAGATTGAAGAGTAAATAACTTCATATGTTTAAATCAAAATTCACTCAAATTGTTGATCAATTTTGTTTATCCAATATCTTTCTCATGTGTAGCATGATCGAGGCGAGTAACTAGTCAAAATTCACATATCCACCGTGATGCATGTCGCTTATCCACATTGTTCATCCATTATGCCAGATGAATTTATGGCATGAGCCAAAAAATGAGGCATATCCAAAGCTCTAGTGGACCACGCCACAAAAAAAAAGTGAATCAAGTACTTGTCGTTAAAAACTTCTTAGGGCCATTGTTTCTTTTTGTGTGGGCCACTTGAGTGTTGGATCTACATAATTTTTCAGCTCATGTCTCAAAATATGGTGGTAAAACAAATGGACGGAACAGATATGTCATATATGTCACAGTGAGTTCCAAAAATTCCAACTAGCACTTTTGAACGATTTCCAAGGCAGGAAATTCCAAACGGGTGAAAGGGTCATAATTATCCATTCACCCGGTATTTACACTTGCAATGAGAAATCAAACAGGCCGTTAGTGAGTTACTCATTACCCTTATTAGAGTAAACTCTGTGGGGTCCACTATTCTTTTACTAGAGTAAACAGATAATTTGAGGTATAAATAAGAAATAGAAAGGATATCAAAAGCCCAAGTGGACCACACCACAGGAAATAGTGTGATTGAACATCTACCATTGAAAAATTCATAGAGGCCATATAAGTTTTAGATCAAGCTGATGTGTTTGTGTTTTCTCTTCATTCATATCTTTTTTATATTATGAACATGTTGGATGTCAAATAAAATTATTGTGGACCCATGGAAGGTATCAACAGTTGAAATCATTATTCCACACTGTTTCAAGTGGCATGGTCCACTTTACTTTCGGATTTACCGAAAATATTTTTTGAAATATTTTTAAATAAAAATGATATTTTAAGGAAATAAAAATGATATAAAAATGATATTTTTTGAATCACATTTAGGCAAGCCCAATATATGATTATGAATGTTTTAAGGAAACCCCTCTCCACGATATGATGTGGTGTGGCCCACCCAAGTCATGGATTGACTTTCTCCATATCGTTTAACGCCTTTATCGAATCATTTTAAGATATTAACTAAAAAATGGGGCGGGTCCAAGGCTTAAGCGGATGTCCAAGGCTAAAATGGACCATACCACAAATAAGGGGAACAGATTGGCTACCCCCCTTGACACCATCCAATGACTAGTGGTTGGTGCTCTGCGGGCCCCACCATGATGTATGTGTTTAATCCATGTTGTCCATCTATTTTTAAAGAATATCTTATGGCATGAGACAAAAAATGAGGCATATCCTAATATGAAATAGACCACATTACAAGAAACAATGTTGAATGAGCGTCAACCGTTTCAAACATTTTGGGGTCCATAAATGTTTTGGATCGAGATGATTTTTGTTTTTCCCCTTCATCTATGCCTGTATGACCTAATAAACAAACTGGATGTCAAATAAACAGTACAGTTGGCCTTATGACGATTTTAATGATGGATAACCAATCACTATTATTTTTATGTGGTGTGGTCCACCTGATATTTGAATATGATTCATTTTTGGGCTCATATCCTGCAATGAGTTGGCAAAACAAATGGATCATATGGATATACAATATATAAATCAAATTGGCCCCACATCTACCCCATCAGTCAAATGCACCATTCCATGGTGGGCCGAGGGCTTAAAAATCAAGTCAATCCGTGACTTTTTTGGGCCACACCACATACAAAAGTTGAGAGGGGTTACCCTCCATTAAAATATTCATAATCATTTGTTAGGCCCACCGAGATGTGGTTCACAAATCTAGCCCATCCATCATGTGTGTCCCACTTGGATGAAGAGTTAGACCAAGTTTCATATGCATAAAAATTTCAGGTGGGCCTCACCAAGTGTTTTTATATGTTTTAGATGGTATGGCCCACCCAAGTTCTTCACATGATTTTAGATGGTATGGCCCACCCAAGTTTCGTATACGGCTGATTTTTGGGATATCCCATAATTTAAAGGGGGCCCATCAAATGCACAGTGTTGATGTTTGACACACGTCATGGTGGGGCCCACATAGCTTGACCTTTGTGTTTAATCAATGTCGTCCCCATGAAGTCAAGTTGTGTGGGTCCCACCGTGACATGTGTCAAACATCAACACCATGCATTTGATGGATCCCATTTAAATTATGGGATATCCCAAAAATCAGCCGTATACAGAACTCCGGTGGGCCATACCATCTAAAATCATGTGAAGACATGCCTAAAACATATAAAAGCACTTGGTGGGCCCCACCTGAAATTTGGATGCGTCTGAAACTTGGTATGACCCCTCATCCAAGTGGCACACACATAATGGATGGGCTAGATTTTTGGACCACATCTCGGTGGGGCCAAAAAAATAATTATGAATGTTTTAATGGAGGGTAACCCCTCTCAACTTTTGTATGTGGGGTGGCTCACACAAGTAACAGATTGATTTGATTTTTAATCCCTGGGCCCACCATGGGATGGCGCATCTGACTGATGGGGTAGATGTTTGACACGCATCATGGTGGGGCCCACAAAGCCATACCATAACCCGGCCTAAATTTGGGCGTGCGCTAAAAAACAAAGTCGCACCCAAATAAAACCAGAGTCCCAAATCTGGTCTCTCTCTCTCTCTCTCTCTCTCTCTCTCCGTTCCTTAACCCAGATCTGTTCTATCGTCTCCTCCTCTCAACAGCTGTTTGAATCCATGGCCATCATCGTCGTCCCAGCACAACAGCGGCTCCATCTGATCCGCCTCCAACTCGGGTCCCATTCCACCCAAACCATCCAAATCTGGTCCGCTCCCTAAGAAATCCTCCAGCCCGCTCCCACTCCACCCCACCGCCTTATATACAATGCTCCTCTAATTCCCTCAACGATGAAAGAAGAGAGAGAAGAGAAGAAGGATAGAGAGAGAGAAGAGAAAAAGGATAGAGAGAGAGAGAGTAGAGATGCCGAGGTTTGATCCGTGGCCCGTCTTCTTCAAGCGTGAGTGGAAACGCAACTGGTCGTTCCTTATCGGCTTTGCTGTCACTGGCACTCTCATTACCAAATTCACCCTCAGCCTCACCGGTACGTATTTTTCCTTATTTTCCCCTTTTACCCCTCTCTCTTTCTTTATATTACCTTTTACCCTCATCTAACCCTCTCTTCCCTTTCAATTCCCTTTTCCCAGACAAGGATGCCAAGAACTCCCCCTTCGTGCAGAGGCACAAGAGGTAAAAGAAAAAGTCTCTTTAGTTTTCCCAAACTACCCTTGTAACCCTACAATCGAGATCTCTTGCTGTTTGATTCTCATTTCATCGCGTATCTTTTTTCGATTGGATTCGTAGGAAGCTATGATTGGAGACCGTGATTCTGAACCGTAGTTAATTTCGATTGATGTTGCTTGCATGGAAATGTTGAGTAATTTTTGGTGTTTTTAGAGGATCGAAGCTTGGATCTTGAGAATCCATATAGGTGGGGTGGTTCAGTTAACCAGACCGTTGATCTGGTGGCTCATTTGCAGAAAGTTTGACTATTTGCTTGGCCTGGATGGTTGATGGAGAAAAAGGGCCAAAGATTGGAAAGGTTGGATTTCTAGTCCAGGATATCTTTTAGGGCATGGTCTATCCAGGTGGTAACTGTCAGATCGATGGTCTAGATCACAGCTATGGGTCCCACCTGGATGTTCTCGATGACTGAGGATCATGTAATTCTTTAAATACTAGGGTATTAAGGAGGTTGTATATTATTGGGATAATGGAAATTGCTATGTATGCTGTCTAGACTTGAAATAAATGGAGTTGAAATGTTACTTTATTTTTCTATAATTCTGTTTGCTAATGATTTTCTTTGACGGTTGTCTTTATAGAATTTTTACGGTATTATTAGTCTTTGGCTGAATATACTTTATTTTATATTTTGTTGAGGTTTTGGTGCATCACAATAACTATTGTTTGTGTCAATCTGAGGAAAAAGAACCCTTGTATTCTCATTCATCTACCATCTATGTATACAACACTATGTAAGCATTGTAAATTATCTTGTTTTTCAAGACCAGATCTGTTCACTCCCCAAGTATAGGGTTGTGATGTAGTAATAAACTCGGTAAGACCGAGGTCGAATCCCAAGGGACTGTACTTGTACGTTATCTGAAACTAAGTAAAAATAGAACTAGAATGAGATGAAATCTAAATCGATTGTAATTTGAAGAATAATGATGAAATATTAATCTAAAACTTAGGAAAAATCAGAGAAGGGAAACTAGGGATTCAGAGGATCCACTTGTAGAGATCAGGGAGATCTTATGCCTGGATTAAAAATCAGGAAAATTAACTGAACTGACGTTGATATAGTTTTCAAGAGATGAGAGGTATATGAATTAGGATGGATTCCATCACCAAACCATGCCCAGGAGACAAAGCAAACAACAGAATTAAACTAATTACCAACCAATCAACATGTTAATGAAGGTTAGGAAAGGGTACCGTCATCCGACCATGCCCAGGAGACGATGGTGAACAACAGGGCTTCCTGACGTCATACACATAAAGAGGAAAAGAACATGCTCAAAGCCATTGTAGACCCATTGTAATTTCAGTCACAACAGACCATTAAAGACTGAAAACATTCCCTTAATTAAACCCAAATCAATATCAGATCAGTCTAAACAAAAGGCACAAGCAAAGAGGCCTCCCATCACGCTACAAGCTTCACCTCTTAGCCCTAGCTAAGAGGTTTAGCCACACATGAGTGGACTAGATCTCTCAAAACAAAATAGAGAAAAGAAAGAAGAAAAAGACAATTAAAAACTCAAATTCTACTCCCTGTGTTTCTCTCTCTCTCCTCACGTCTCCACCAAATTCCAGATATATCCCCCCAACTTCAATCTCTCTCTCTTTCTTATATGCAGCAAGGGCCGTGGAGAAGAAGTCGGTGCTGCTTTTCGCAGCCAGACGTAGTGCAGAAGTTGTTTCGCAGCCGGACACAATGTAGTTTCCGCACCGAAAACAGAGGCAGAAAACTCCTATCTTCCCTCGCTTCTGTTGAAAAAGAGAACGTCCCCAGGGACGTTTTTGAGCACCTTACATGATGGACGGTTTGGATTCGCCAACCGAACAAGGGTGGTGGCCCACAGGATTCCAGAACTGTCGGGTTTCACGGACGCGCCAACAAGGCCTCCGTTTTTGCGCTGAGATGATGGCGGGGCTCATTATCGCAGTTCTCTGAGAAATCCATCCCATCCATCAGCTTCTCCTCGAAAAACCATTCGAGAAGGACTGTTTTGGTTCGGATTTAGTGTAGCCCACTGGATTTTCCGTATCACCGTCCGTCCTCCGTTTAGATGATTTAAATCCAATCCACGATATCTTCTAAACTTCTGTCACCTAGGCTTGGATAATAAAGACCGTGGGAGTCTGCTGAACGGTCCGGATCAGACCTCCGAGCCGTGATGATGGCCCACAAAATCCATCCGCAAGTCTCTGTTGCGAAACAGAGCTTGCGGTCGTGAGTTCTGATGATCGGTGGACCCCAAAATGATGGTATATGGAAGATCCACTCTGTCCATTGTTTTTATGATGAAAAACCATCCAAATGGGCTAAGCCTAACTTGATTCCTGTGCGACCCACAAAAATTTGTATTGCACCGTCCATTCTTCGCTGGATAAGATACTCACGTGGTCGCTTGCATGAGACCAGAAATTCAGCATGGTTGTGGTTGTAGCTATCCTCTAAGGTGAATGGACTGTCCGGATTTATCATCTGACCCATGAGGGTGGCCCACTAAAGTCGTCCGTGCGGACGCTGACGAAAGAAAAAAATGTAAATTTCCGTTTTTAGCCGGGAGTCGGTCAAGAGTCGGTTTGACCGACTCTTTGTTGCCGTGCACGGCCCGTGCACTTACACACCGTGTACATGTGCTGTATGTGAGGGTCGCACAGCGATGTTCTTGAGAAATCCGCTCCGTCCATCCATAGTGACAGCTCCTTTAACGCGTTCAAACCACAAATGAAGTATATTCAGATTTCAGGCCAGCCCCAAATCATAATTTTAGGGCCTGATCTGTCTGTTGGACCACTTCCACGAGGATCCAACAACTCAAATTTTATGTGCTGTTAATTTATGGTCTTTAAGCCATGTATGAAGTTTCGTGTCAATCCGATGGCGGGAACCTTGTGTTCTTGCATTCTGGCTGACTTTCAGGCCACTTGAACTTCAGTTTCGTGATTTTCTCCGGTCTCTGGCATGTAATTCTGTTGATTTTGATCCCCAGGAGTCTGTCCCTTACCTTGGCATCATCAGAACGTTAATTTCATGCATTTAGCACCTTTTTGTAATCCAAGCTCTCAAATATACCCTGTATCACGAACACAGTTAAACCCGAACATTAAACAATATTATGCATGTAAATCCAGGCAATAAATGGGATCTGATATGCAATATTTGACCCTCAACAAGATCCTCTCTTTGTAACTCAAAGAATCCCAACTCAAGACACTTTCCATAGGTTGTTGCACCATGACTTGTCATGTAGGTCACTCATTCCTACCAACATGATGCAAATGAGTAATCCTCATCTTGAAAATTAGTCTGATCCACTCAGTAGTGGACCACAACTGATGCTTACACGAGATGACCGTCGAAAGCTTTATTCGAGTTTTGGTTCATTGTAAGCTTTTCAAGTGACCTTTTTCCTACATTTTTTGGCTTGGAAATACTCAACTAAGCTCCTGCTATAACTGATAGATGGTGTGTTCATGGCTATAACTAATAGATGGTGTGTTTGTGCTTCATAGGTATCCATTTGGTCATGAGGAACTTGTGGACTCCAAAATTTTCTTTTCATAGAAATTGTGGGTTTGGATGCAAATTACATTTATCAAATGCAAATCGTAGCAGAAGAGTGCATTTTTCATGTATTTGGGACTATTTTTGAGGTTGAATGCTTGTTATTTTTGGTATTTTCTCTAGTTCAATAATTTGTTCCAACTTAGGCGACTATCAACAATAATACTATTGAAGAGTATGCTATAATTCCTATCTTATCTTGCTTCTCTAGCCAAGCAGACATATCAACCGTCTATATATCTAGGATTCATGTCCATGGTGGGACATTGAATTGCCTTGAAATGAACAAAAAAATAAATTTTCTGAGTAATGATCACCTTCCATTTGGTGTACGTCAGATTAACATACAACCCATCTCATGTGCCAATATTTCCTGTGTGTGGGACATCCAAGCAGTCCAAAAGGTGGGGCCCATCATCATATGAAGGTTTAGAGAAGGTCTGTGGTTGATCTGAATCAATGCGCTTTTGCAATCCTCCTGATGGGTAGGGAAGCTTGATTATAGCACCAACTAATCTTCATGATGGGGCCCACCTTTAGGCGGCTCGAATTTCCTACACCCAGTGCATTGTAGGAGCCTGAGTGGTGCAATGCTTCTGGTTGAAGTGAGATTCTTTGACAGTTCGATCCATTTGGATGTACATCTGTTGGGCTTTGCATGAACCCTATATGTGAGCCACTACATGCAAAACAAATGGGCAGTTGAAAAAGAATGGCCAATAGTCCAACATTCGATGTGAATGTTTGGCCCTCCTGATGAGTCTACCACTCTGATTCATACTGAGTTTCAGATCAGTCACAAATAGCCAAATCCTAGTTGAAATTGTCATCCTTTTCCAGTTATTTCCATTAGCCAATTCCTTCATCTACATGTTAGCTTTTACAAAAATAACATAATACATTTTGGGTTGTATTTGGATGAGCAACTAAATTGAATTGAAAATATTCAGTTTAAAAAAGATGAAACAACCAAATCCTGGTTACATTTCCTAGTTTGGTTTGAAAATGACATTTCGCATGCATGGCGTGCATTTCTTTTAAGATAGTAATTTGATTTTACTGAAGACAATTGAATTACATAGCCAAGTATTTAATGCAGGGAACTTCTCTGAAAATGTTATTCTGATAACTAACCTGATGAGAGTAATTTGTGGTCCAGTTCTAGGACCAATCTCTCTATCATATTCAAAGAAATCTACATTTTTCTTCGTGTTTCTTACATGGTTCTCTGTCCCGTTTTTGTTTGACTTGAAAGTAAAGGTGATGCACCTTCTTATTTATTCAATCATGGAATGCAGGATGTTGCCGTCAAAGTTCGTACAGATCAGGACTTTCATGAGGATCAACTGAAGGACTCTCTAAGGGAGGTATGCATTTGAAACATTGCTAATAATGTTCTTTGAAACTGTACCCATTTATGTATCCGGATGTGAGTTGGAGCTATCCAAATGTTGAACGAGGGTCCTTAGAAGGTGGGAACCGCTGTTATGACCATTGGAGGGGCTTGGCCATTTGGACAGACCGTGTTTATGTATTTGCTCGAAATTAATGGAGCGTTATAACCATGATGATGTCCATTTCTATGGGACCATTGGAAGGAGCTGATTTATCATGTTTATGTATTTACTTGTAATTAATGAAGGATGTTGAGCTCGGAGCTATCAGCCTGTAAGGTGGGAACCACTGTTATGACCATGATGAAGCTGTCCATTTCCTATGGACAACATTGGAAGGGCCTGGCCAATTGGAGCAGGCCGTGTTTATATCTGTATTTGCAGGGACCACCCTTAACCAATAACCTAAACCTATTCTCAAATTCCAAAACCTATAACTACAACCTAAACCTATAACCTATAACCTAAACTCAATTCCCTAAACTTTAACATACAACCTAACCTAAACCTATACTTATAACCTAAACCTATTCTCAAATCCCAAAGCCTATAACCTAAACCTTAACCTAAACCTATAACCTATAACCTATAACCTGAACCTATAACGTAACTCAATTCCCTAAACCTTAACCTATAACCTAACCTAAACCTATACTTATAACCTAAACCTATTCTCAAATCTCAAAACCTATAACTATACCCTAAACCTTAACCAAAAGCCTATAACCTAACCTAAACCTATAACCATAACCTTAACCTAAACCTATTCTCAATTCCCTAAACCTATAACCTAAACCTAAACTTGAAAACCCAAACCTAAACCCGATCCCTATCCGAACCCGAACCCGATTTCCTAAACATAAACCTTAACCTATTCTCAACTCCCTAAACCTATAGCTTATAACCTAAACCTAAACCTTAACCTAAACCTAAACCTAAACCTATAACCTTAACTTAAACCAAAACCTATGACCTAAAACCTTAACCTATAACCTATAACCTAAACTTATAACCTATAACCTAACCTTAACCTAAACCTAAAACCTAAACCTTAACCTATAACCTAAACCTAAACCTAAACCTAATCGTATTCTCAAATCCTAAACCTAAACCTACACCTAATCCTAATCTCAACTCCCTAACCTAAACCTAAACCTAAACTTGAAAACCCAAACCTAAACTGGGTCATTCCAGAACCCGAACCCAATTTCCTAAACCTAAACCATAACCTATTCTCAATTCCCTAAACCTATAGCTTATAACCTAAACTTATAACCTTAACCTAAACCAAAACCTATGACCTAAAACCTTAACCTATAACCTATAACCTAAACTTATAACCTATAACCTAACCTTAACCTAAACTTAAAACATAAACCTTAACCTATATAACCTATAACCTAAACCTAAAACCTAAATGTATTCTCAAATCCCTAAACCTAAACCTACACCAAATCCTAATCTCAACTCCCTAACCTAAACTTAAACCTAAACTTGAAAACCCAAACCTAAACCCAATCCCAAACCCAATTTCCTAAACCTAAACTTATAACCTTAACCTAAGCCTATTCGAAATCCCAAAACCTACAACATAAACCTAAACCTAAATGTTAACCTATAACCTAAACTCAATTTCCTAAACCTTAACCTATAACCTAACCTAAACCTAAACTTATAACCCGAACCCGATTTCCTAAACCTAAACCTTAACGTATTCTCAAATCCCTAAACCTAAACCTACACCTAATCCTAATCTCGACTCCCTAACATAAACCTAAACCTAAACTTGAAAACCCAAACCTAAACCCGATCTCGAACCCAAACCCAATTTCCTAAACCTAAACCGTAACCTATTCTCAATTCCCTAAACCTATAGCTTATAACCTAAACCTAAACCTAAACTTAAACCTATAACCTATAACCTAAACCTAAACCTAAAACCTAAATGTATTCTCAAATCCCTAAACCTAAACCTACACCTAATCCTAATCTTAACTTCCTAACCTAAACCTAAACTTGAAAACCCAAACCTAAACCCGATCCCAACCCGAACCCAATTTCCTAAACTTAAACCTTAACCTATTCTCAATTCCCTAAACCTATAACTTATAAACCTAAACCTAAACCTTAACCTAAACCTATAACCTAAACCTAAACCAAAACCTATAACTGTTGAGGGTCAAATATTGCATATCAGACCCTATTTATTGCCTGAATTCACGAACTTATACTGTTTAATGGACCCATTTAATCGTGTTTGTGATACAGGATGTATTTAGGAGCTTAAATTGAAAATGGGTATTAGAAGCATGGTTTTAGCCCTCAAGATTCACCAAGGCAAGGAACGGACTCCATGGGATCAAAATCAACGGAATTACACGCCAGAGACCCGAGAAAATCACGAAACTGAAGTTCAAGTGGCCTGAAAATCAGCCAGAATGCAAGAACACAGGGTTCCCACCATCTGATAGACTTAAGACTTCATACATGAGCTGAAGACGTTAAATAAGTCGTACACGTCAGTTTTGAGCTCCCGGATCACTATATAAATGGGCCAATGGACAGATCAGCCACTTAATTCATTAAGTGGGGCCCACCTGCCACCTGGATATGCCTCACTTCTGGTCTCAACGCCTTAAATGAGGCGACAAAACGGATGGATGAGACAGATTTCTCATAAACATCATGACGGGACCCACCTAGAGGGCGTACGCGTGCACAACAACGTGCATATGCGGTGCACCAATACCAGCAGACGGGTCAGCAGACGCTGACCCGTCCCTTCTTCCCTCCTGCGCAGGAACCAATAGCGGACGGCCCCGTCCGCTTGGGTTTTTCTAGTGGGGCCCATCCCTCATCCAAATCATTGATCTGGACCGTCCATCTGCTCCAGAGGAGGCGTATTAACGTCACCTAGGTGAATCTTTTGACACATGCAATCTATTGCAAGATCCTAACCGTTGAAGGCAAGACGGACGGTGGAAATACATGAGATGGTGGGCTGCATTAAACATAAGAAAAATACACGTTTCTAAGCGGTTTTTCGATAGGAATCTTATGGACGGAGTGGATTTTCCACTCGACATTGATGTGGGGCCCACTATCATTACAACAATCACTGCGGAAGCTCTGTTACGCAACAAAGCTTGCGGAGGGCGGCTGTGGGCCAAAAATGTGATCAAGATCACGTGTGTATGCTAATCCGGACCGTCCATTCGTTCCAGAAGGTTGAACCGACCGTACAGAAGAAGTTTCTCCAAACCCATGCACGCACATGTGTTAAGATCAACGATCACAATCGGACAACTTGCACTGATTGCATTGTAATTTCTACCATGGGCCGCGTCAAAAACATTCCAAAAACTGGTTATCTCCAGCTAAAATCTCGCTGCAAACACAATAGACGGAGTGGATTTCCTACACGCCAACTTAAGTGGGCCTCACTCACAACTCAGCGGAACAGATCCGTTTTTCAGAAACAGAGTCCTGTTCAGCCGCAAACTGTAGGAGCTTTACGCTGAGTTTCGCACTGACTCCACGGTTCTCAACGAGCTGTTTTTGTTATAAAAAGAAGAGAGAAGAAAGAACGAGGGGACGTGGAGAACGGCTGGAGCAGGGGCTTGGACGTGAAGCACAGGGAGGCATTTTTTTTCCTGTTTTTGTTTTTATTTTTTTTTTCTTCTTTTCTTTTCTTTTCTTTCTTTAGAGATTAGCCTAATTATGTTTAGGTCAGGCTAAACCTCTTAGCTAGGGCTAAGAGGTGAAGCTTGTAGCGTGAGGGGATGCCTCTTTCCTTGTGCCTTTGTTTAGACTGAATTGATGTTGATTTGAGTTTTGTTAAGGGAATGTTTTTAGTCTTTAATGGTCTGTTGTGACTGAAATTACAATGGGTCTGCGATGGCTTTGAGCATGTTCTTTTCCTCTCATGTTTATGACGTCAGGAAGCCCTGTTGTTCACCATCGTCTCCTGGGCATGGTTGGATGTCAGTACCCTTCCTAACCTTCATACATTGATTGGTTGGTAATTAGTTTAATTCTGTTGTTTGCTTTGTCTCCTGGGCATGGTTTGGTGATGGAATCCATTCTAATTCATATACCTTTCATCTTTTCAAAACTACATCAAAGGAAGTTCAGTTGATTTTCATGAATCAAGTGTAGTTCTCCCTGATCTCTACAAGTGGATCCTCTGAATCCCTAGTTTTCCTTCTCTGATTTTCTTAAGTTTTAGATAATTATTTCACCATTATTCCTCAATCATAATTGGTTTAGATTTCATCTTAGCCTAGTTCTAGATCTGGTTATTTTCAGATAACGTACAAGTTCCAGTCCCTTGGGATTCGACCTCGGTCTTGCTGAGTTTATTACTACATCACAACCCTATACTTGGGGAGTGAACAATAACCTATAACCTAAACTTATAACCTATAACCTAACCTTAACTTAAACCTTAACCTATAACCTATAACATAAACCTAAACCTAAAACCTAAATGTATTCTCAAATCCCTAAACTTAAACCTACACCTAATCCTAATCTCAACTCCCTAACCTAAACATAAACCTAAACTTGAAAATCCAAACCTAAACCCGATCCTGAACTTGAACCCGATTTCCTAAACCTAAACTTATAAACTTAACCTAAACCTATTCTCAAATCTCAAAACCTATAACCTAAACCTAAACTTATATAACCTTAACCTTTACCTAAAACTTAACCTATAACCTTAACCTTAACTTATAACCTAAACCTATAAGCTAAACTCAATTTCCTAAACCTTAACCTATAACCTAAACCTAAACCTATAACCTGAACCCAATTTCTTAAACCAAAACCTTAACGTATTCTCAAATCCCTAAACCTAAACCTACACCTAATCCTAATCTCAACTCTTTAACCTAAACCTAAACTTAAACTTGAAAACTCAAACCTAAACCCGATCCCGAACCCGAACCCAATTTCCTAAACCTAAACTTATAACCTTAACCTAAACCTATTCTCAAATCCCAAAACCTATAACCTAAACCTAAACCTAAACTTATAACCTAAACCTATAACCTAAACTCAATTTTCTAAACCTTAACCTATAACCTAACCTAAACCTAAACCTATAACCCGAACCCGATTTCCTAAACCCAAACCTTAACGTATTCTCAAATCCCTAAACCTAAACCTACACCTAATCCTAATCTCAACTCCTTAACCTAAACCTAAACCTAAACCTAAACTTGAAAACCCAAACCTAAACCCGATCCCCGAACCGAACCCGTTTTCCTAAACCTAAACTTATAACCTTAACCTAAACCTATTCTTAAATCTCAAAACCTATAACCTAAACCTATATAACATTAACCTAAACCTAAAACTTAACTTATAACCTAAACCTTTACCTATAACCTTAACTTATAACTTAAACCTATAACCTAAATTCAATTGCCTAAACCTTAACCTATAACCTAACCTAAACCTATAACCCGAACCCGATTTCCTAAACCTAAACCTTAACGTATTCTCAAATCCCTGAACCTAAACCTACACCTAATCCTAATCTCAACTCCTACCTAAACCTAAACCTAAACTTGAAAATCCAAACCTAAACTCGATCCCGAACCCGAACCCGATTTCCTAAACCTAAACTTATAACCTTAACCCAAACCTATTCTCAGGAATATAGTTTATGTTTGGATGGATTTACTAGTTTGGGTTTAGATGGATGTGAATGTGAATATGATGAAATATATTATATAACAGTTGTATATCAGGATGAATATGATGAAATATATTGTAACAGGTGTATATCAGGAATTTTGTGCTGCAATACTTTTTTTTAAAAAAAGAGACTTTTTAGTTTTAGAATTATTTTTAGCGATGAAAATTTTTGTAGCTAAAAGTTTTGCAAATATTTTTTAGCGACGAAAATTTTTGTCATTAAAAGTTGTGCAAAATATTTTTAGCGGCGAAAATTTTCGTAGCTAAAAGTTTTGAAATTATTTTTAGCGACAAAAATTTTCGTAGCTAAAAGTTGTGCAAATATTTTTTAGCGACGACAATTTTCGTTGCTAAAAGTTGTGCAAATATTTTTTAGCGACAAAAATTATCGTAGCTAAAAGTTTTGCAAAATAATTTTAGCTACGAAAAGTTTCGTAACTAAAAGTTTTTTAATTATTTTTAGTGAAAAGCTTAAAATTTATTTTTTAGTGACAAAAATATTCGTCGCTAAAAAGTTTTGCAAATACTTTTTAGCGACAAAAATTTTCGTCATTAAAAGTTACTTTTGGTGACGAAAATTTTCATCGCTAAAAAGCTAACCTTTGGCGACGAATAAAATTTTTGTCGATAATAACTTGTTGCCGCGGTGTATTGGCGACGAAAATTTTCGTCGCTAAAACCTTTTAGCTACGAAAATTTGACTTTTAGCGACGAAAATTTTCGTCGCTAAAGGTGGGATTTCTTGTAGTGGGGGTGAACTCTTTAGCTACTATAAGACCTCTTGAACTATTCCATATGGATTTAGTTGGACCAACTCGAACAAAGAGTGGAGGTGGAAAGAAATACTTTCTAGTTGTAGTAGATGACTACACTAGATATTCATGAGGAACTTACTTAAGAGAAAAGTCAGATGCTTTTAACAAAGTCAAAAAGTTAATTAAACGCATCCAGATTGAAAAAAACTGTCTGTAATCAGAATAAGAAGTGGCCAAAATAACAACTTTGAGAAGTACTGTAATGATCATAAAATATTACATGAATTTTTTGCTCCTAAAACCTCTCAACAAAATGGAGTTGCTGATAGGAAAAACAAACTCCTACAAGAAATGGCCAGTGTTATGCTAAATAGCTAAAAATTAGCTAAAATTTTATGGGCTGAAGCTGTTAATACCGCCTACTACATTATTAAACGTGTGTATATAAGAGCAGGTAAAAATAAAATGGCCTATGAACTTTGGATTAATAAAAAACCTTCTGTGAAATATTTTTATACCTTTGGAAGCAAGTGCTTCATTTTACGAGACCGGTAACATTTGAAAAAGTTTGAAGCTAAAAGCAATGAGGGTATATTTTTAGGATACACTCTAAAAGGTAGAACATATCATGTCCTAAATAAAAGAACTGGGGTGATACAAGAATTTATAAATGTTGTTATTGATGATTAAACTGTCACACCCAAACTTGATCAAGATGATGAAATTACTAGTCAATCAATCCGAACCATCATCAAAATCATATTTAACTGAGATACGATTAGTCAAGGATCACCCAACTAATCAAATACTTGGTAACCCTCACACTGGTGTTCAAACTAGAAGGCAGTTAGAAAACTTATGAAATCATGTTTGCTTCACTTCCTAGATAGAACTGACTAATGTAAATGAAGTCCTAGCTGATGAAAGTTAGATTTTTGCCATACAAGATGAATTAAATCATTTGTTAGAAATGATGTTTGATATACGGTTCCCAGACCTTCTGACGAATATGTGATTAGAACTAAATGAATTTTCAAAAATAAATATGATAAATTAGGTAATATTATAAGAAATAAGACACGATTAGTTGTACAAGGTTACACTCAAATTGAAGGGATTGACTATAATGAGACCTTTGCACCAGTTGCTCGTCTTGAATTTATCAGATTATTTATTTCCATTGCATGACATAAAAATTTCAAAATATATCAAACGGATGTTAAAAGTGACTTCTTAAATGGTGACTTAAACGAGGAAGTTTATGTTAAACAACCTAAGACCTTGGAAGATCCCAAACTTCCTAATAATGTCTACCATCTTAAAAAGGCTTTGTACGATTTAAAATAAGCTCTAAGAGCATGGTATGAAAAAGTGACTAAATTTTTACTTAGTCAAAATTTTAAAATGGGGAGTGTTGATAAAACCTTATTTATAAAAAAATGTAATGAAAATATGTTGATTGTACAAATATATGTAGATGATATTATTTATGGATCAACTTGTATTGACCTCTCTTTTAAGTTCGAAGATTCGATGAAATCAGAATTCGAAATGAGTATGGTTGGTCAGCTAAATTATTTCCTTGGTCTCCAAGTGAAACAACTCAAAGATGGTATATTTATCTCTCAAACAAAATATGCTATGAATCTAGTAAAAAGATTTGGTTTTGAGAATGGTAAAAATTTTCAAATGCCCATGGCTACAACACTCAAACTATCTAAAGATGAATCAGGTAAAAGTGTTAATTCTCATCTTTACCATAGCATGATTAATAGTCTATTGTACTTAATAGCTAGCGGACCTGATATTTCTTTTAGTGTTGGCATATGTAGGAGATATCAGTCTAACACTAAAGAATCTCATTTATCTGCTGTTAAAAGAATTATCAGATATATTGCAAGTAATGCTAATTTAGGTTTATGGTATCCACATGATACTTCACTACAAATAGCTAGATACACTTATGCTGATTGGTGGATGCTTTTATATTGGAAACTGCCTTTTTTCTTAGATGAGTAAGAAGAAAAATTCAGTGTCGTTATCCACTATAGAAGCTAAATATATTGCGATAGGGAATGCTTGTACGCAACTTATGTGGATGAAACGCATGTTAGCATATTATGGTATTAATCAAGATACCATAAATTTATATTATGATAATACCAGTGCAATAAACATTTCTAAAAATCTTATTCAACATTCTCTCATAAAACACATTAACATATGATATCATTTTAATCGATAATTAGTTGAAAACAAGACAGTTATGCTTGAATACATTCATACTGAGATGCAGCTTGTAGATATTCTGACAAAACCCTTAGACAGTGTCAGATTCTCTAATTTAAAATATGACATTGGATTATGTTGCATTAATTAATTATTTTGTCTTTAAATAATATTTCTTTATTACATTTTTATTAACTCTTATCTTTATTAAAATTTGCATCAAAAGAAAAATTTAAAAATTACATAATTTTTGGGTTGTTCAACCAGCCCATAGCTGACTGACCAATTCGGCTAGTCGAGCACAAGCTTGGGTTAGCCAAATTATGCGTGGAATGGGTAAAAAGGGGGAAAGACCCCAAATCATCTCATTTCCACTTCTTCTTCCTCAGCTAGCCGGTGCTTCCTTCGGCCAACCAATCACCCTAGCTTCCTTGTAAGTGGTTTATTTGTATTTTCCTTCTATATTTAAGTTCTTTGTTGCATTTTAATCAAGTGTTTTGCATTTTTCTTGAATTTAGATCCCTCTTTTTTGGTGGGTTTTGCTCTAAAATCTGATATTCTCAAACCCATCCCCCATTTTTCTATTCCTTGCATTTTTTCTTCCATGGAATCGAGATACAAGCGCACCATATGTAGACCTCATTCCAGCTCCTCTTCCCACTCTGCTCCTCGGGTTGTGCAGACCATACGCGCGCCGGAGGATGATCAAGAGAATGTATGGGAATTCTGATCTCGGAGCATTATTATTAAGTGATCGATTCATGTCGATCGCATCGCTCAATATGGTCTCATTAAACTCCTCTTCGAGGTAGGATGTGAGAAAATTTTGAATTGGGGCGGGGCAACTTACCGATCCATTGCACAAGGGATGTATGCATCCATTAATGAAGTTTTTTCAAAAAACTTAATGTTTAATATTCAATTTATGGAAGAAACTATCACTGTAACACCCTCCATCATATCGTTTGTTATGGATATTGAGATGACAGATGATGGGGTACCTATTCCTAATCTTTTTGAAGATAAAAATAATTTAGAAAGAAATTCTCTTACCCAGGTGTTATATCATTTTAACGCCGAACGGCGGTCCGGTAACTCTTTTCCCACTTATAATTTACTTCCAAAATACAGCGTTCTTTACCGCATCTTCATGTCTAATGTCTATCCCAGGGTAGGAAATAAGACCGACCCTACTCCCTTCATGATGCGTGTTATGCATGCTATTGCATTTGGTATATATATTTATCTTCCTTTTATGATATCCTTCCTGATTGTTCAATATCGCATCCATCCATGTCATGACTCCATTCCCTTTGCATTCCTCATGACTACCCTTGCTTTACACTTTATGTTCAAATTCCTGCGATCGAAGCATCGAAATCCAAACTCCCATTTGAAAATAAAAACCTTAATATGATGCGGTTAAACCCGCGTCTTGAGCAACTAGATGATCAGAAAGAATCTCGTGAGGGCGAAATCGACATGGACGACATTTCTGCTGATTTAGATGAGTCAAGAGACACGAATGATTCTGATTTTTAGCATTTTCAATTTGCTGATAAGTTAGAGAGTTTAGAGAAGAAGGTAGATGCTTTACAAGTATCCCAAGACTTACTCCATCAAACTCAAAAACGACACATGAAGTACATCAAAAAGTACTTTCATCACTTCAATAAGAGTTTAAGGATTAATGATCTTAAGATGCGTGCATCGTCCTCCTCTGAATAAGAATGATTATACATTTTATGGTATGTAATAACTCTTTATTACTCCTTGGATTTGCTGCACTCATACTTGGGTTTCTCTTTAGATTACTTGGATAATTGTCTTTATACATTTGGATGATTTTTATCATTATGACGTTAGCTTTGATATATATGCCTTCTGTTATGCATCTTTCGATTTATTTCTTCATTTGTCAAATTTTGACTAAAAATGGGGAGAGATTATGATATTCATGGATATATTTATTTGTTGCATGACATGATATGAGATATGGAGAAATGAATATGAATGATTTTTTTCTCTGATATGATATGGGATTATATTAGTTTGCATTGGATTGCATTAAATATATATATTTTTCATTGATTAAGTACTCAAGGGGGGCTACTAATGCATGTTCTAAGGGGGTGCATTAAGTAAGAACATCAAGATATGATACTACAGGTGGTGTACAAATGTTCCTTTAAACCGGAGCACATTTTAGTATGATGAGTTTATGAGATATTGTAATGATGTATAATCAGTTGTGTATGATTGTGTTTTGTTATGAAATCGACAAAGGGGGAGATTGTAAATGCATATACTTAAGCATAGCTAGGATTGTCAAATTCGTAGTCCCGAATGGATCACAAGCACTCATGAAGATGTTCTTCGATGACTCATGAAGACTATGTAAAGACTGGATCAAAATCTCAAGGGAAGACTCATCATCGCAAGCTTTAAATTGGCTTGGTTCGAAGTTTGAAGCATCTATATGTGTCAACCATTAGGTGGTATAACCTTAGAATGACCCTAGGTTATGTGTATTTCACATGGGAACATGATAAACTTAATTCTAAGTAAAATACACTGAATTTAGGCCAGTTCGACTTCTAGTTCGGCCAGCCAAACTACTTTCGGCTAACCTAACACATTTCGGGCAAGTATATAGCAAGATAATGATTTTTCGGGACAAGTTCGACCAGCCCAACCTCTTAGTTCAGCCAACACAAAGTGTTCGGTTAAGTTTCTAGCAACTTTAAAACTTCGGATCTCAGGAAAATTCGACTAGCCGAATTTTGGCTTGGGCCAATCGAATTTTTGAAAAATCCTATCCCGTGAAATCTGAGTGTCATTAGAACGATATTGTTGGACTTTGTCCAGCTGAACCAAAAATTAAGCTAGCCAAATTTCCAAGACCTTTAGCTATAAATAGAGGCCTTCTCTCATTCATTTCTATACTCAAGGAAGGAGAGAAAGTAAGGGCCATTTTAAGTTATTTGTGCGGTAAATCTTATATTTAATTTAGCTTATTCTATTATCTTTTCTCAAGTTAGTTTTAATCATTTTCAATAAAGTAATCCATACTCTACTTCAGAATCAGAGAATTGAATCGACAGAATTAGGGTTTTTGTTTATTGAAAATAAATTAAATCCCTATACTCTTTTTGTGTTAAACACATATATGTCTTTATCAATATCCCAAGAAAGAAGATCGCTGCGATCAAGGTACAGTTACATCTTCGACTCGATATTAGAAGATAAGTACTATAATTTCTTTTATTATCTTTTGAGTTTTTCTGAGATAGCCCGAAGATCTCAATAGGTTGTTTTGTGATGAGCCCATGAAAATCACAAAGTGGGTTTTGTTGTAATAGCCCGTGAAAATCACAAGAACTGTATATGGTTATTAAGGTGAACCTATGAAAACCTTGAAATAATGAAAGCTAAAATTACGTGGGTAGTAATTTTTAGAGTGGAGTAAGTGTGGGGTTAAGCACCGAACCACTATAACTCCTTGAGCAGTGGTGGTGAATGTTTATTTATTTATTGCTTTTCTTGTGATTGATTGTCTCTTGTTAAGTTTAGTATTTTGATCTTAAAGACATCGTGAAATAAGGTTATCCTATCTAAATCTTTTATGTGAAGGTTGTCTTACGAACTATTTAGAATCAAGATTTCAATACTATAAGCAATTGAGAATATTTGTTTTATTATTCCGCATTATATCAAATTATTTCATATTGTCCTTTTCCCCCTCCCCCCTTAGGAGATCTATACCTCGTCCTTTCAGTTTTTCCATAGAGGATTCACTTAGATGGGTGTTTTAGAGAGTTTAAAGATGGATATTCCTATCGGCTGTGTGTAATCTCTAAAAGATGGTAGAGATCAAGTTCATCTTCAAATAGAGGTTAGAATCCTCATTAAAGTGCTAAATCTTAAGAAAGATGACTTAAATCTCTTAGGTCTAGAGGCTCAGGAGTGGAATTAAGAGTGGGGAATCATGTAAGCTCTAATTACACCAAAAATCCATCAACTTGTCCAAATACCGAATGCCCTATATAAATGATTTGAGTTCCAACAGTTTTTTTTTTTTTTTTAAAAAAAAAAACACCTTTGATCAATCAAGTGATTCTTTCGTTCAATCGAATGACCCTTTGATATGATTGAGAAACTCCAGTTTAATGCAATTTGTTTGTTGGACATTTCGGACTATCTTCGATCAATCAAGCTTGGAGCTTCGATTGATCGAGGATTTGCTCAAGACCCATCGATGGACTCTTGATGGAATCAAGATTCACTTGAAAACTATTATTTTTGGGCTATGTGTTTATAGAAGCATTGCACCTCTTCAAAGCCTGAATGACCATGTTCATTAAGGGTCTACGGCTAGGTTTAAATGAGTCAAATGTTTACCTATGGGATGAATCATCTAGAGGTGGGTTATTTTGGTACTTAAGGTGGTCTAAGGCTAGGTTTACTAAGGCACCTCATGATTTACTTGTTGTCTTTGGCCTTGATACTTCAATTCTTCGAGTCTTTGGTCTTCAATGACTTAACTAACTTAAGAAACCCTAGCTCATGTCATTGACAAAATTGAGGCACTGATAGCGGTCAGCCTGGTTAGCTCCACCATAATGTTTATGTGAAATCCACTCTAACAACCAGATGCTCACCCATGTTAGGCCCAATGCCAAAATATTAGTCCCATTCATGATACAGGTGGACCACGCAATTAGAAATGTGTATAGGACAACACTCACCCTCCTAACTGTTTATCTTGGCATGGCCCACCTGTATCATAAATGGGCTTGATGGTTGGGCCCTACACCTAAATTTTAGTATAGTGCCTGATGGTTAGAGTGGATTTCATGTAATCATGGGAGCAAACATTATAAAATTCATGGGTGGATGTCTCTCTAGAAACTGTTTCCTTTGGTGCGGCTCACTTAAATTATGGTTTAGCCTCTTTTTTTTTGGCACTGGACCTAATGTGGGACTATACATCGAATAGTCGAAATGTATCTCACATACTTATCATAGTGGGTGACAGGTCTATCACAATCCATATTTGAGATTCACTTGCCATTAGATGTGTAAAAATATTAGGATCACGAACAGAAAAAGAAAAGAAAAAAAAGGGCTGACCTTTGATTCAGGTGGGCCTCACCAAAGGAAATAATTTGGAGCGAGATGGCCACTTTTGATCTTTAAAGGGTTATCGTGATGATTATGTGGAATCAACTCAAACCATTATATTCCATGTGAAAATTTCGGCTTGTGGCCCAAACATTAGGCTCATCCGAGATTTAGGCAGGCCATGTCAAGGGAAAGAGTTTGGAGGGTGAGGGTTGCATTGTATATTATTTCCAATTGTGTGGTCCACTTAAATCATAGAAGGGACTAACTTTTTAGTCTATTGGCCTAACATGGGTAATGCACCTACTTGTTGGGGGTGGATTTCACATAAACATCATTTTAGGGCCCATCCAAGTTGCCCACTCCCTTGTTTGCAAGAACAAAGCCTAACTTTTTAATAATTCTAATTGAAGGTACTCCATTGATAATTACTTAAATTAATGAGGTAACTTAAGAAAGGTACCAAAACATAAATTCTATAAATAGATAGTATTTTTGTAAAATTATAATTTTCTTTTTCTTTCTTTTTTTTTTTTTTGAAAATTCAGATATGATGCTATTTGCACGATGACATATTTAAGTAAATATGCAAGCTGCAAACATGTGAAAGATATGGGCCACTCATCCATGTCCCCACTATGATCATCCACGCCTTGGCTCTATAATCAACGAGTTGCACAAGTAGATAGAAATATAAACCGTGCAACTCATATTTTTTTCTTTCTATTTTCTTAAGTATTCATTTGTGTGATACACATGGCTCACTAGATAGTATGGACCAACCTGATATTTGGTCTACGTCCCGATGGGGGAAATTATAGTAATTCTATTTGATATGTGTGAAGACAATAATAGGTGGAATCAAGTACACCTCATCATGTTAATCGTACTGGGGTTCCAATCTCACATGCTATTTGAACATAGATTTAAAGAATGCCCAATAAGTCTCTCCACAGCCTTAGCATCTTTACTTCACTAGCATTTCTTCTAGTAGAGAAATTTACATGGGCTATTTTGAGTATTTTGTTACTAGGCTTTGATCCAAACCCATACTTCCTTGCTACATTATATGCCTTTCCCCGGTTGGTTGTAGATCAACAGCTTGTTGTCACGCCAATAACCCCGCACTTGCCTAAAGATCTGCTGGCTAATGTGCCTTAGATGGTGCATATCATTAATTTGTTCAAAGATGCACAACAACGTCCTGTATTGTGTCATCTTCTTAGATCATCTACCATATTCAATTCACAATCACAGGTCTCCCTCACCATTCAAGGTGATAAGATCATCTATCAAGATCACATCCAATCCATGTTCTTAGTAGCATAAAAGTTCTTGTTGAACTCATTCATGATCACACTGACCCATTAAAATTATCAATTTATTTCTTGTGGACCCATCCGCTAAGTCAACATCCAGATGCAGTAGCCTTTTACTCTCTTACTTCATTTCTCCAACTTAAATGGTGGCTTAAGGTTCTGTCTTCCTTCGAAAATGGTTTTGTTCATTTCGTATTAATTTGCACATATATTTCTTTGTAGCTATGTAAGTTGTTAATTATCCTTTTTCTAGCTATATGAAAGAAATATTCAATTCGATTTTTATTGATTTCGAAAGGCAGTTGTGTCTAGCATGGTATTGTTGCACGGTTAATTTGATTCACACACCTTACATCTAAATAAAATCTAAAAGGTCTTACAATACAATATTTTACTTTGATTAGTTGTCCACAATCCATTAATAAGTTATTCTGGAGGTATAAAGTATCTCAAGCAACTTCTTTGAGATGTTATTCCCGTACTTCAATTATAAAACCACTTAAATGTGTATAAACAGATATTAATGCTTTATTATTGTTGGAAATATTTATTTAACTTTCCATTTTTGGACTTATTATGGAGAGAAATTAGGAGGTCCTCAGTCTTGACAAATACATGGGCACCCCATTGTTCAATGATCTGGATCACTGATCTGATTAAGCGCACTATAGGTGGGGGACTTCCAAAAAAATTCTGAAAGAGGAAGATTCTAACCCTCTGACCAATTTGATCAGGTTCATATGCAGTAATGCAAGCATGTGTGGGACATCCAAGTTATGGATTAGGTGGCTCTATTCTATAGGTAACCTAACCTAAAAAGGTGGTACCGTCAACCTTATCGTGGGAGGCACATGTTTGAGTAGAATGTGGACCTTTGCCTCCTCTCTCTCTCTCTCTCTCTCTCTCTCTCTCTCTCTCTCTAGCATGCTGAGAGCCAATTGATGCATGCAAGGTTGGACATCCAATGCATGCAAGTTAGCTATGTAGAGAGGCTCATGATTAATGGTAGATGTAGTGTACATTACGCATATGAAGACCATTAAAATCATAGAATCATTTGGAAGATCAGGAGTTTGCTATCATTGTTTTAAGCTAGAGGAGTTATTTAATACTCTAGTCACCTAAAAACATCCTAGAATGAAGGATACTTGCTACATCAATCTTCAGCCTTTTTTTAGTTAAATGTGTATTAGTTCTACATTTCTATTTTGGTATGGCCATTGATCAAGGCACACATGGGAGCCATAGTGATCAGGCCACTGATCTGATACCTCAGCCACGTTGATGGGTTATAGGCCAAAAATTGCAGTGATTGGACAAATTTCAATGTCTGTGATTGTCATAGTCAGCAAACATGTGTGATCTTTCATGTTCAGTTCTTTCTTCAAATATTTTTATGTTTTCTCCCACTAGAAACCCATAATATGCAGTAGTTAGACGAGAAAAAGTAAATTACATGTTTATATATATATATATATATATATTCTTTAAATAACATGAAATAGTTAACCACCTAATCCACTACCTATGATAATTTGGACAACGTGATATGGAAAATAAACCAAAATTTATGCTCCACTGCACCCTCCTCCACTGCCCTTTTGTTTTTACATCAAAATTGATAGCCACCATAATTGGTGGCAATCAATTTTAATTTATATACCCGACTCAACTTGGCCCAAGCTGTCAATGGGTCGGGTTATTACTCGAACCTAGGTGAGCCAGGTTGGATCTAGATCTTAAAGAGTCAAACCTACATCAAACTAATTGGGGTTGAGATACCCATTGAGTACCTATGGGGTTTTTGGATCTAAGTTTGAGTTGGGTTGATGACAATTAGGAGCATTTGGTTGGCCCTACACTATGGATGGATTAGATCACACACGTGTCACTTTGACACATGCATGTCGTGTAGACAGGGTGTCTTACATGTGTATGGGATAAGTTTCTTTACTATAATAATTGCGGCATATCAAATATATATAATTTTATGGAATAGGCACTACGTGAAAATGGAAAAAAAAAAGAAGACGAATTTAGAGACGGTTCTAGACCGTCTCTAAAATTGCTTGGTTTAAAGACGCTATAGAGATGGCCGTAAACCATCTCTAAAATTTTAGATGGCCCCTAATCGTCCTTAATATTGTCTTAAAAATTTGAACGTCCAAAAACCATTTAAGATGGTCGTTGAGCGTCTTATATGCGGTCATCTGAGACGGTCATTGGCCGTCCGCATTAGAGTCGATCCTTGACCGTCTTATACGCAGTCATCTGAGACGGTCATTGGCCGTCTTTTACCTGTAATCTGAGATTGTCAAAGACCGTCTCTATTAGAGACGGTTCTTAATAGTCTTATAGTCTTGTCGAAGACCATCTCTATTAAAGACGGTCTCAAACCGTCTCTATTAGAGATGGTCTCAAACCGTCTCTATTAGAGACGGTCCTAAACCATCTTTATTAGAGACTGTCAAAGACTGTCTCTATTAGAGACAGTCCTTAGCCATCTTTTAATTGTAGTCTAAGACTGTCAAAGATTGTCTCTATTAGAGATGGCCGTTAGCTGTCTTATTTCCCTATGAAAGACTGTCTCTAGTAGAGATTGTCAAGGACCGTCTCTATTAGAAACTGTGTAACGACCCGTAAATTTCCGTACTTTGGTTCGAGTATCACCTCGACCAGAAATCACTTAGGATTAAATCCTTTAAAAATTTAACAAAGTTAACTAAGTGCTAAACTCGATTAGCCATGAAATCTGTTTGGATCGCTTTAAATACGATCTGCAAGACCCAAAACATCTAGAATCATTGACGCTAGGTTACCCTAAAGATTAGGATCAGACTCATTACCCGGCTATTCTCGGGAATGACTTGAAACTTCGTATTACGTCTAGACCGCACATCGAAAATCCGATTAACACGAAGTTAAGGACTTAGGACCGCCTCGCTGGGCTTGATAACCATCTCGGAAATCAGGTCCAGTCGATGTCCCACGGCTATTCGCTTGAGTCCGGAGTGAGGGAGTGTGAAAAAACAATATTCCCTTTACAAAATAAATATCTGGAATAGTGATCGGCACCATTCGGCTTGTGCATCGGTAAGATAAGCAACTAGACCATCGAATCATAGAATCGATCAAATTACACCTCGGATCGGGAAAATTTTAGGAACATTTACATGTACTTGGAATTTCGGATCGTGACCCACCGACCGTTGAACCGAAAGTGGTCCGCCACGTGCGATCCTGGGAATCGATCGAGTCGAAAACGTAATCCCACATAGATCCATGTGTGGAGAGCTTAAGTCGACGTTTGGCTCAAGGAGGGCCACCGAACCCCTCTTTTGAAATTTGGAAAAGTGACGAAATACCTATATTAGCAGTAACCCTTGAACCTGAGTCTATTTTGGAGAGGTTTTAGGCTATAAAAGGAGCTTAGAACAGCCCCTCTCACAGCCATACGAATTTGGGATAAAACCCTAGAGAGAGAGAGAGAGAAAAGGGAGTGAAAAACTTGGGATTTGTGAGAGAACTTCCTCTTGCTGCTTTCGATCACCGCACGGCCTACACGGCCTCTTTCCAGGCACTTTCCCGGCGGTATCCACTCCATTTTAAGGTGAGAAACCCTAACCCTAGGTCTGATTTGAAGTACATAGACTATAGGTTGTGAAAAGGCTAACTGATTCCGCTCTTTAGGCTAGAAAACTCCCGAATTCGGAAGCTCATCCAACCTTACTGATCCGTTGTGATTCCAAGGGCTAAGGTGAGGACTTTAGGTGTATAGGTTACGGTTTTCAATACTTTCAATGTCAGATAATGATAGATTCATGATCTGCATGCAAATGCACATGTACAAAGTGCTTTCCGTTTTCTGTTTCGATTAACGTTGTAGAATATGGAATGTCACATACTCTAGGTATACGTAGAAATACCGTATACTTATTTTTTTTTTGAAAAAATGTTTGACATGTTTATTTAATGTATGATTATACAACATATGGATAAAATACTAGTTTGGCGAAAGGAATCACCGTAATACATGCTCGCTTGTAAATACTACGTATGTAGAAATTGTGTATTATAGAAATACCGTATATGTGTAAATTTTGGAAATGCATTTGTCATGATTATTTGCTGTATGATTATAGTATACATGGATAAAACAACCGCTTGGTGAAAGGATAGCCCTAATACGTATTTTGCTAACATACGTCATGTATGTTGGAATGGTGTACTCTAAGTGTTTGTGTAAACGCTTGTGAGTGTAAATGATTAAGTGTTAGTGCCTTAGATAGGTGCTGATATGGAATTCCCGACTACCTTAGAGATATGTAGGATACCCTCCATGTGGTGGTTTACTTTAGCCACTCACTTGTGATGTATACGTAATTGTGTCCCTATTTGTATAGTACTCTACAACATGCTTTACAACATACTTTATATCATGCTTCATAACATGCTTTATGATATGCCTCCTAACGTGTTGTATTACTTTGTTTATTATGCTTAACTCCACATGTTATTGATGAGAACTGTATGAGTTTGGGACTATGTTTATAGTCCAGGCATTCGGTACCAGACTGGAAATTGTGGCTGAGATTCATGTCGCCACAAGGAATGTGACTGGCGAACCCGAGTCGTACTTCGGTTGGCGATAGTGGTTGGCCACACGGAGTGCTTTTGCGCTTCATATCGCCCAACTTGTTGTGCGCTCGAGCTAGTCAGGCTCGTCAAGTAACCCGATTGTCGAATGTGTGTTCACCATGTTTAGTCATTACTGTTTGAACCTAGGGTACCAAACTTACCAGTGGCGATCCCGTTAACCAAGGTACCTCGATCCGCTAAGACTCATGAGCCAGACATGGTGGTATGGGACACCATGGCCGAGCTGTCGGCCTATCTTTGGGGCCAAGTGCCTCCCCATAGTGACCATTGAGCAACCCGAACTCGTGAGCCGAATACGGTGGTATGGGACACTGTATTCGAGCTGTCGATACTTACGGCGAGAGTCGAGTACGGTGAGACCTGTGCTCGTGCTGACGGGTGACGTGTCCTCTGTAGTATCTTCGAGTATACTCCAAGGGTCTGTGATTGACGACGAGTCTTTCACAGCAACTAGAGTATGAGTTGAGCCAAGTACGGTGAGACCTGTACTCGAGCTGACGGCTAGTGATTGAGCCAAGTACGATGAGACTTGTACTTGAGCTGACGGTCAGCAATTGAGCCGCATACGGTGAGATCTGTATCCGTGCTGACGGGTGACGAGCCCTTTGCGATGCCTTCGCTATGCCTCTCAAACCATAATATCGTATGAGATTAACTAGGATTGACGACCCTAGAATGGATCATGTTTGGGAATGATACAAGGGAGGTACCTTAGTTTCCCAATACTGCTGTTTGAAATGGAATAATAATAACTCGGTAATCATGTTCATCATAGCACCGCATGTGCCTTGTAGATGTGGAGCACTGAGGGAGTTAAGCATTCGCGAACGTAAGATGATGTCGCATGAGGGTGGTTTGGCAAGGGCATACATCATCATGTCATTTCATTCTCGCACTTAATAAGAGTAGTTAGAATTGTTTGATTTGTACTGCTTTATCATTACTGCTTGATTGAATTGATAACATGTTAACCTATGCTTTATTGTTCCACTGAGTTAGCTACTCACCCCCACGTTACGGGACGGTGTTTGCAACACCAACCAGACTCTGTCGCAGGTATAGACGGTGCGACGGTTCAGGAGCCAGAGCCCGATTTCGACGAGGACCAGGACGAGTTCTCGTTTATGCGATTTGACGACTTTGCTTAGGCCGATTGCACCGCGGGGATTACAGGACACATCTTTAGATTGTATTTTGATTTTTGACTCTAAAAACAGTACATGTATATGGGTACTCAGTTAGCGATCATACTCTGATGTTTCATAAAAAAATTTTGTTTCCTTACATACTTTAAATATACAATTTCAGTCTTCCGCTTGCCTTTATACAATTGAACTGGAGTATGATTTACTGTTTTGGTATAATCTCATTCATGTTTATTGCTTTAACTCAGACAACATTTAACCATCATTGTGTATGTTGCATAAGTGATGCGTTGGAACTCGGGAGTTGAGTTCATACTCGACCCCCGAATTTCAGGGCGTTACAAGTTGGTATCAGAGCATGATTTTGATTAAACCGGACCTGAGTTATGTCCCCACTACTTACGCTGACGCATTACAACCTAGGAGGGTGCACAAAAATATAGAAACAGTTTTAGGGTCTCCCGATTTCGCCATTCAGCGAAGTTCATTGAAAATGGACATTTTGATCGAGTTCGTATTCGATCCCGACCGCACGTATGGATCCCAGACCGCTTCTGAGCCGTCTATTGACGTGTCTAGAGCATAATACACCTTGCTCAGGCAGTCAAAAACCCACAAAGGTCAGCGTGTGTTTGGGAGTACCCGAAAGTGCCCGAAATGGAGCAAATCGGGGTCGGAGGCCTACCCACGCTGATCCAGGGGTACCCAAGGTGGGACCCAGATATTTTTGGGGCCTAGGGGACTGTACGAACAGGGCCACGGAGGCCCTTTTTGAAAAATCAAATTTTTTTTGGCGAGGCCTCGCCGACTTTCGGGTTGGGCCGGGCCCGCGGCCTGGGCCGGTCGACTTTGGGGGTCCCTACAACCCCCTGCCCTAGCTCCCTTCCTAAATCCATTTCGAAAACACCCCTTCCTTCACAAACCCCCTCCCTGGCCGTTTTTTCCTTCCATCTTGCTGCCCTCTCTTGCAAATTGCCTCTCCACCTCTCTTCTCTACCAATTTCGACCACTTCTTACCATCCTCCATCGTGGTACGCTGCCCTCTTCTCCATTTCCTCTTCTTTCCACTCGTTTGGACCCCCTACACGTGGTTGGAGGTCTCAAAACCGTGGGAGTTATCTCCCAAACCATCCTTCCCATTTTCTTTCTCCATTTCCCTAATCTTTTTCACCTTCCACGTCTGTTGGATCTGCTGATCGTGAAGAACTTGGGAGATCAGCCCCTTTTCCCTATTTCATCGATTTTTCCATGGCCCTTTTGGGTGTTGTGGCGGCCCTTTTCTCCATATCCACCATCCTCTCTCTGATGGGCAAGAGGAAGAGTACCGCTGATGAGGCCGGGCCCAGTCGCCCTACACGATCGAGGCGACCGCGAGGCGCCGCCGCTAGCTCAAGCTTTGCTCGAGAGTTTCGCACGAAGCGGGACCTTGAGGATCCCCGCCGAACGGTGCGGTTCATTACCTCATGGTGTCTATGAGGACCGCAGGGTTCTTTTCGAAGCCCAGGTGGATGGTCGGCTATTTGGGGAGTATTATTTGTTTGAGTAAGTGGAGGCGGCCCTCTGGGGTTTATTATTTGAGGTCAGGGGTCGCGCAAATTCTGGCACTATCAGAGCCTTCTACGCCAACATTCGCAAGCCTACACTAGACCCTTTGCAGTTTCAGCTCTTAGTTGGGGTGGATCTGTTCATCACCGTTGATGTGAGGATGATTGCGCGACTTATGAATATGCCCCTTGGTGACGTACATGCTAGCGAGCTGAATTTGGCGACTGCTCGTGAAAGGAATCGTCGCACCCGATACCTTTGTGGTGGCCGACTAGCTGAGTGGCAGCCGAACAAAAGCCTGCTAGCGTCCCACATGTCTGACGACTTCCGCCTACTACATCACATCTTCACATACAATCTTTACCCCAGGCACAGTAATCGCAGCGAGTGCACGCGAATTATGGTTGATTTTTTGTACCAAGTGGGGCAGCGGGCGAACTTGTGTGTGCCCACTTTCGTGTTGCGACGGATCATGAGTGTTGCACGCTCCACCAGGAGTTCTGATTCGTTTCCTTTCGGCCGACTCATATGCAGGATCACGCGGGAGTATGGCTATAGTCTGGGGGTAGAAATGCCAGTACAGGTCCACCAGATTGACGAAAATACTCTCAAACAGATGAAACTTGGGGCACAGCGACAACGGGCCCGACAGGTCGAGAGTGAGGATGAGATTGAGAGCGATGAAGATACGAGTGAAGATGGAAGTGAAGCAGAAGAGGAGGAAGAGGAACCTGAGGCTCAGGACACTGAGGGGAGTTCACCTCCTACGGCTCAGGAGAAGGGCGTGGATCGGGAGGCCATTGATGCACGTTTAGCCCGTCTTGAGGAGGGTCAAGCTGCCCTACAGCAGGAAGTCGGGCGGGTCCGAACCAAGCTTGGCAAGGTGTCTCGTACCTTGAAGGCCATCCTGTGTTGTCTGCAGGACAAGAACGCCCCTCCTCCATCGCCTGATTCGGATGCCTAGTCATCCACGTTGTTGTGTGTGGTTGTTTGTTTTGGTTGCCGCGATAGGCGGTTTATGTTTTCATGAAGATGATGTAGTAGATAGTAGCATGTTTTAAGTGTTTGATGTTGTGGATGTATTGACTATCATGTGATTTCTGTCATGTTCATGTAACTCTGTATTCCATGTATTATGATAATTTTGAGTAAATGAAAGGCATGTAGCCTCTTTGTTATGATGATGTGTGGAATGCTTAAAGTGCTTTATGATGCGTGTTATGCTTTATCTCACAAAGGTTGTACCCTATGTTGTATAGGGCATGCCGCGACAGTACACGCGGAGCACGGCACATCTCCGTCTGACTGGCTCTATGGACCAGACTCCTTCTAGTAGTAGCGGTCCTGCGGACAGAGGGTTGGGTTCTGATCAGCCTCCTGCTGGTCCTACTGGTGGACTGCCACCTTATACGCCCCCGGTCAGTGAGCAGTATCGGTCGTCTTCTTCTGTGTAGCATGACTCCCAGGCTGCTCCGCCGACTGATAGGTTTGAGCAGCTGATGTTGATGATGCATCAACAGCAGATGCAAAGCGAAGAAGCAGCAGCAGACAAGAAGACAAAGAAGCACGGCAGGCTTATGGCCACTATCGCGAGGCCTTGTCCCATGGTGGTAGTGCGACTCCACCTACGACATCTGCACATCCTGATAAGCCTTCTGAGCCTCCTGCTCGGTTTGAGGATGTGCCTCTGCCCACATCCATCGCACCTCCTACTGGAGATGTAGGTACACGTGGTTTACTCGAGCGATTTCAGCGCTTGAGGCCTCCCTCATTTATGGGTTCTCACAGACCCGAGGAGGCAGAGTTTTGGCTAGACCGCATCTCCAAGATGCTATGGATACTTCACTGTTCAGAGGCAGAGCAGGTCGAGCTGGCTTCCTTCATGTTTGAGAGGGAGGCCAGTTTATGGTGGGACAGTGTGCTGCGGACGGTCGCAGTGGATTACGTGTGGACCTGGGAGGCCTTCGAGTTTCAGTTCCACGAGAAATACTACCCGCAGACTTATCGGCACGAGCGGGAGGATAAGTTCCTGCGCCTCAGGCAGGGAGGCATGACGGTGACGGAGTATGAGCACTGCTTCACTGAGTTGGGCCGCTTTGTCCCAACTATCCTCGTCAATGAGCAGATGAGGATGCGTGGCTTCTCTGGAGGCTTGCGACCCGACATACGGTCGAGGATATGCTGCCTCAGTATCCCCACCTATGCGGCATTGGTCCACATGTCTATGACGGCCGAGCAGGATGTGGACCGATTGGCCAGATTGCGTGGTGCTATAGTTGCAAGGCCACGGCAGGATTTACAGAGTAGGCCTATTCTAGGCAAGAGGCCTCGTGCTGATTCGCCTCCCAGGGCCGCGGCACCAGTAGCTCCTGTGAGACGCCCGATGGTGACCTGCACGTTTTGCGGGAAACCGGGACATCCTGCTGAGAGTTGCTTCTCGCGCATGAGGGCTAGCGGTTTTGCGTCACCACAGAGGTTGGATAGCCCTTACCCACAGGCTATATTAGCTCCACCGCTACAGACTGCTCCTGCACATCCTTCCTTCCGACCTCCTGTGTCGCGCTTCAGGCCGCCACAGCGACCCTTGGCTCCTCAGCCGAACCGTCAGCAGCAGGCGCGTGTGCATACGCTTGTGGCTGAGGCACCTGAGACGTCACTTGCGGCCCCGACAGCTTTTGAGGGTACGGCTTACATTCATGGTACTTCCGTTTCCTTATTGGTGGACACTGGGTCCACTACTTCTATTATTTCTTGTGGGGCGGTTAAACGTCTATCTTTGCATACTATTCCCACTAAGGGAACGAGACTCACTACGGCCACTGGGACCTTCTCGGATGTCACACGGTTATGCGAGGGTTGCTCGATAGTTTTGGGTAGCAGCACAGTGCTCGTCGACCTCATTGTTGCTCCACTATGGCACTACGACATTATCCTTGATATGGATTGGCTCGCCAAGATGAGGGCGGAGATTAATTGCGATACTCTGATCGTGACTGCCTATGGACCTGATGGCATAGCTTTCACGTTTCCAGTACAGGTCAGTTGGCCCTGCCATGTTAATTGTTATACTACTTTATTGGCACCGATTGATGGTCCGACGTTGAGGAATACACCGGTGGTTCGAGAATTTGCAGGCGTGTTTGAGACTATTCCTAGTTTACCTCCTCGACGCGAGATCGATTTTACAATTGATCTTACACCAGGTGCGACACCCATCTCACTGCCGACTTATTGTATGCCTCCATGTGAGATGAAGGAGCTGCGGAAACAAATTGACGATCTGGTAGAGAAGGGCTTTATACGGCCTAGTGTGTCTCCTTGGGGAGCACCTGTGCTATTTGTAAAGAAGAAGGACGGGTCGCTACGGTTGTGTATTGATTACCGTAGGTTGAACCAGGTCACGGTGAAGAACAAGTATCCTTTGCCCAGGATAGATGATCTGTTCGATCAGTTGAGAGGGGCTAAGTATTTCTCGAAGATTGATCTTCAGTCGGGGTACCACCAGTTATGCGTGAGAGATGAGGACGTGCAGAAGACAGCCTTCAGGACATGCTTTGGGCACTATGAGTTCTTGGTGATGTCGTTCGGCCTGACGAATGCACTAGCCGTGTTCATGGATCTGATGAACCGGGTATTTCAGCCTTTCCTCTACCGATTCGTCATCGTCTTTATTGATGACATCTTGATATACTCTACGAGTTGGGAGGAGCACGAGGAGCACTTGAGAGTGGTGTTGGGTACACTGGAGAAGAACCAGTTGTTCGCACAATACAAGAAGTGCGACTCCGCGCGGAGGAAGTCAAGTTCTTGGGACATGTAGTGTCCAAGGATGGGATAGCAGTGGACCTTGCTAAGGTAGCTGCGGTTCAGGATTGGCAGCAGCCTGAATCGGTTACCGAGGTGAGGAGTTTCCTTGGTCTGGCTGGGTATTACAGACGCTTCATTCGGGATTTCTCGAAGATCACCAGGCCATTGTCTCAGTTGACTCGGAAGGACCTGAAGTTCGCCTGTAATGAGAAGGCGGAGGCAGCTTTTAAGGAGCTGAAGGACAAGTTGACGTCCGCCCCTGTGCTAGTATTGCCAGAGCAAGGGGAGAAGTACACGATATATACTGAAGCGTCTCGCGTTGGTTTGGGTTGTGTCCTGATGCAGAAGGATAGGGTGATTTCGTATGCCTCGAGACAATTAAGGAAGCGCGAGGAGAATTACCCTACACACGACCTGAAGTTGGCAGCTGTCATCTTTGCATTAAAGCTCTGGAGACATTACCTCTACGGAGAGGAGTTCAAGCTTTTTCTGCGACCACAAGAGCCTTAAGTACATATTCACACAGCGAGACTTGAATATGAGACAACGCCGATGGATGGAGACCTTGAAGGACTTCAAGTTCGAGGTTTCCTACCATCCTGGCAAGGCGAACCTTGTGGCAGACGCGTTGAGCCGCAAGAAGGCGATAGCTTTTGCGGCACCGTTGATGATAGCCGAGTGGGACATGGTGGAGTTCGTACGGGACTTCGAGCAGAGACTCACTGTCGAGGAGCCATTTGAGTGTGTTGCGCACGTTCGGGTGCGACCACTTATTGACGACAGGATTGTTGAGGCCCAGGAGGGCGATATACGGCTGTCTGAGCTTCGAGAGCAGGCTAGCGACGCCGAGGACTCCGAGTGGAGAGTTGGTTCTGATGGGGGTCTACGATTCCGTGGCCGCCTATGCGTTCCTGATGTGCCTGACTTGAGACGCGAGCTTCTCGAGTCTGCCCATAACTCGAAGCTTGCGATGCATCCTGGTAGCACGAAGATGTACCAGGATATGAGACGGACGTATTGGTGGGATAACATGAAGGCCCACATCGCTGAGTATGTGTCGCGATGTTTGACGTGCCAGCAGGTCAAGGCAGAACATCGCCGACCTCCTGGACTGCTTCAGCCCATGCCCATAGCAGAGTGGAAGTGGGATTTCATCTCCATGGATTTCATATCCGGGCTGCCGAAGACGAGGAAGGGACACGATTCCATTTGGGTGATTGTGGACCGGTTGACCAAATCGGCCCATTTCCTCCCTATCAGAGTTACGAACTCTGCAGACGAGCTGGCTAGATTGTACATCAGAGAGATTGTCCGTCTGCATGGAGTTCCATTAGAGATCGTGTCGGACAGAGACACTCGGTTCACCTCTATCTTCTGGACTCGTATCCAGGAGGCGATGGGTGTGAAGTTGAAGTTCAGTACGGCATTTCATCCTCAGACTGATGGGCAGACAGAGCGGGTGAATCAGATTCTGGAGGATATGTTGCGAGCATGTGTGTTGGACTTCAAGGACAGCTGGGATGACTGTCTTCCGTATGCAGAGTTCGCCTACAACAACAACTTCCTGTGCGACTATTGGTATGGCGCCATATGAGGCCCTATATGGTCGTCCTTGTAGAGCACCGCACTGTTGGGCTGAGGTTGGCGAGCGTAGTCTGATTGGCCCGGAGTTGGTACAGGCGACTACAGAGAAGGTCGACATTATCAGGCGTCGACTACTTACAGCACAGAGCAGGCAGAAGAGTTACGCCGATACGAGGCGGCGACCGCTTGAGTTCGAGGTCGGGGATCATGTGTTCCTTCGAGTTTCCCCTATGAAGGGAGTCCTTCGGTTTGGGAAGAAGGGGAAGCTCACACCGAGATTTATCGGTCCATTTCGATATCTTGGATCGAGTGGGTGATATGGCGTATCGTCTCGCTTTGCCCACACCACTTGCATCCGTACACAACGTATTTCATGTCTATCTTTGAAGAAGTACGTTCCGATCCTTCGCATATAATCAGATGGGAACAGGTACAGCTGAGCGAGGATGCTATGTATGAGTTGCGCCCGACACGTATCATTGACAGGAAGGAGCAGGTACTGCGTAGCAAGGTCATTCCGCTTGTGAAGGTACTATGGATACATCATTCCGAGGAGGAAGCTACTTGGGAGACTGAGGTCGAGGTCAGGAAGAACTACCCTCAGATTCTCGAGGAGTACGAAAAGGTATAAATTTCGAGGACGAAATTTTTTGTTTAAGGGGGGTAGATTGTAACGACCCATAAATTTCCGTACTTTGGTTCGAGTATCACCTCGACCAGAAATCACTTAGGATTAAATCCTTTAGAAATTTAACAAAGTTAACTAAGTGCTAAACTCGATTAGCCATGAAATCCATTTGGATCGCTTTAAATACGATCTGCAAGACCCAAAACATGTAGAATCATTGATGCTAGGTTACCTTAAAGATTAAGATCAGACTCATTACCCGGCTATTCTCGGGAATGACTTGAAACTTCGTATTAGGTCTAGACCGCACATCGAAAATCCGATTAACACAAAGTTAAGGACTTAGGACCGCCTCGCTGGGCTCGATAACCATCTCGGAAATCAGGTCCAGTCGATGTCCCACGGCTATTTGCTTCAGTCCGGAGTGAGGGAGTATGAAAAAATACTATTCCCTTTACAAAATAAATATCTGAAATAGTGATCTGGCACCATTCGCTTGCGCATCAGTATTAAGCAACCAGACCGTCAGAATCAGACCAAATTACACCCTCGGATCAAGAAAAATTTTAGGAACATTTACATGTACTTGGAATTTCGGATCGTGGCCCACTGACCGTTGAACTGAAAGTGGTCCGCCACGTGCGATCTGGGAATCTGATCGAGTCGAAAACGTAATCTCACGTAGATCCATGTGTGGAGAGCTTAAGTCTGACGTTTGGCTCAAGGAGGGCCACCAGAACCCCTCTTTTGAGCTGGAAAAGTGACGAAATACCTATATTAGCAGTAACCCTTGAACCTGAGTCTATTTTGGAGAGGTTTTAGGCTATAAAAGGAGCTTAGAACAGCCCCTCTCACAGCCATACGAATTTGGGATAAAACCCTAGAGAGAGAGAGAGAAAAGGGAGTGAAAAACTTGGGATTTGTGGGAGAACTTCCTCCTGCTGCTTTCGATCACCGCACGGCCTACACCGCCTCTTTCCAGGCACTTTCCTGGCAGTATCCACTCCGTTTTAAGGTGAGAAACCCTAACCCTATGTCTGATTTGAAGTGCATAGACTATAGGTTGTGAAAAGGCTAACCGATTCCGCTCTTTAGGCTAGAAAACTCCCGAATACGGAAGCTCATCCAACCTTACTGATCCGTTGTGATTCCAAGGGCTAAGGTGAGGACTTTAGGTGTATAGGTTACGGTTTTCAACGCTTTCAATGTCAGATAATGATAGATTCATGATCTGCATGCAAATGCACATGTACAAAGTGCTTTCCGTTTTCTGTTTCGATTAACGTTGTAGAATATGGAATGTCACATACTCTAGGTATACGTAGAAATACCGTATACGTATTTTTTTTGGAAAAATGTTTGACATGTTTATTTAATGTATGATTATACAACATATGGATAAAATACTAGTTTGGCGAAAGGAATCGCCGTAATACATGCTCGCTTGTAAATACTACATATGTAGAAATTGTGTATTCTAGAAATACCGTATATGTGTAAATTTTGGAAATGCATTTGTCGTGATTATTTGCTGTATGATTATGGTATACATGGATAAAACAACCGCTTGGCGAAAGGATAGCCCTAATACGTATTTTGCTAACATACGTCATGTATGTTGGAATGGTGTACTCTAAGTGTTTGTGTAAACGCTTGTGAGTGTAAATGTTTAAGTGTTAGTGCCTTAGATAGGTGCTGATATGGAATTCCCGACTACCTTAAAGACATGTAGGATACCCTCCATGTGGTGGTTTACTTTAGCCACTCACTTGTGATGTATACGTAATTGTGTCCCTATTTGTATAGTACTCTACAACATGCTTTACAACATGCTTTATATCATGCTTCATAACATGCTTTATGATATGCCTCCTAACGTGTTGTATTACTTTGTTTATCATGCTTAACTCCACATGCTATTGGTGAGAACTGTATGAGTTTGGGACTATGTTTATAGTCTAGGCATTTGGTAACAGACTGGAAATTGTGGCTGAGATTCATGTCGCCACAAGGAATGTGTCTGGCGAACCCGAGTCGTACTTCGGTTGGTGATAGTGGTTGGCCACACGGAGTGCTTTTGCGCTTCATATCGCCCAACTTGTTGTGCACTCGAGCTAGTCAGGCTCGTCAAGTAACCCAATTGTCGAATGTGTGTTCACCATGTTTGGTCATTACTGTTTGAACCTAGGGTACCAAACTTACCAGTGGCGATCCCGTTAACCAAGGTACCTTGATCTGCTAAGACTCATGAGCCGGACATGGTGGTATGGGACACCGTAGCCGAGCTGTCGGCCTATGCTGGGGCCAAGTGCCTCCCCATAGTGACCATTGAGCAACCCGAACTCGTGAGCCAAATACAGTGGTATGGGACACTGTATTCGAGCTGTCGATACTTACGGCGAGAGCCGAGTACGGTGAGACCTGTGCTCGTGCTGACGGGCGATGAGTCCTCTGTAGTATCTTCGAGTATACTCCAAGGGTCTGTGATTGGCGACGAGTCTTTCACAGCAACTAGAGTATGAGTTGAGCCGAGTACGGTGAGACCTGTACTCGAGCTGACGGCTAGTGATTGAGCCGAGTACGGTGAGACCTGTACTTGAGCTGACGGTCAGCAATTGAGCCGCATACAGTGAGATCTATATCCGTGCTGACGGGTGATGAGCCCTTTGCAATACCTTCACTATGCCTCTCAAACCATAATATCGTATGAGATTAACTAGGATTGACGACCCTAGAATGGATCATGTTTGGGAATGATACAAGGGAGGTACCTTAGTTTCCCAATACTGCTGTTTGAAATGGAATAATAATAACTCGGTAATCATGTTCATCATAGCACCGCATGTGCCTTGTAGATGTGGAGCACTGAGGGAGTTAAGCATTCGCGAACGTAAGATGATGTCGCATGAGGGTGGTTTGGCAAGGGCATACATCATCATGTCATTTCATTCTCGCACTTAATAAGAGTAGTTAGAATTGTTTGATTTGTACTGCTTTATCATTACTGCTTGATTGAATTGATAACATGTTAACCTATGCTTTATTGTTCCACTGAGTTAGCTACTCACCCCCACGTTACGGGGCGGTGTTTGCAACACCAACCAGACTCTGTCACAGGTATAGACGGCGCGACGGTTCAGGAGCCGGAGCCCGATTTCGACGAGGACCAGGACGAGTTCTCGTTTATGCAAAGATTCTGGACGGCTTTCCTTAGGCCGATTTCACCGCGGGGATTACAGGACACATCTTTAGATTGTATTTTGATTTTTTACTCTAAAAACAGTACGTGTATATGGGTACTCAGTTAACGATCATACTCTGATGTTTCAAAAATTTTTTGTTTCCTTACATAATTTAAATATACAATTTCAGTCTTCCGCTTGCCTTTATACAATTGAACTGGAGTATGATTTACTGTTTTGGTATAATCTCATTCATGTTTATTGCTTTAACTCAGACAACATTTAACCATCATTGTGTATGTTGCATGAGTGATGCGTTGGAACTCAGGATTTGAGTTCATACTCGACCCCCGAATTTCAGGGCGTTACAGACTGTCAATGACCATCTCTATTAGAGATGGTCCCTAGCTAACTTATAGCCATTATCTGAGACCGTTAAAGACCGTCTGCATTAGAGACGGTCCTTAACCGTCTCTGATGCTCAGGTCCTTACCAACCAAAAAATTATGAATTTTGAAAAAAAAAAAAGTTAAGAAGCTTAGAAAAAATAATTAACAATATTTATATAAAAAAAAACTGTGATTTTATAAAAATCAAAATTTTGAAAAAAAAATTTTAAGAACTTTGAATAATGTTGATAACTTTGAAAAAAAAAATATTTCGATAAAAAAATGATATTTTGAAAAAGAAAATATTAAAAATTAAACAAAATTGTAAAAAAAATATATATTTTTAAAAAGAAAACTAGGTTTTATATTTTGACAAAAAAATTAAAAAGTTATATAGCAAGATTTCGATTAAAAAATGATATTTTGAAAAAGAAAATTTTAAAAATTAAATAAAATTGTGAAAATTTTAACAAATTGAAAAAAAAAAATTAAAAGAAAACTAGATTTTGCATTTTGACAAGAAAAATTGAAAAGTTATATAACAAAAGTGTGCCCACTAAAAAAATGATATTTTGAAAAAGAAAATTTAAGAAATTAAACAAAATTGTGAAAAAAATTGACAAATTGTAAAAAAAAAAATGTTTTTTAAAAACGAAAACTAAATTTTGTATTTTGACAAGAAAAATTGAAAAGTTAGATAACAAAAGTGAGATTTTGATGATGTGTTGTATATCCTTGCCGCCCCTATATATGTTTCTCCAACCCATTTTTGGGTCGGGTATAAAAATTTGTGTAGATTTTGCATCTTAAGTGGACCACACCACTGGAAAGAATGATAATATAGTACCTCGCCATTAAAAATTATAAAGAGCCCATCGTAAGATTTTAGTGATGTTTATTTGCAATCCAACTTGTTGATAATGTAAAGAAGATCTAGATGAAGGTAAAATACAAAGACCAAATTGATACCACAAATATCATCTTGATATAAAAGTTTTGTGGCCTTTAGATATATACACAAATAAATCATATCCAAAGATTAAATGGACAGCGTCCATGTTAAGGAATGTGAAGTAGTACTGTTTTAGGCTGCAGATGAGTCGTATGCTGCACAAATTAATAGTGATTTGAAAGCAAGTGTGGTATCTTTTGTTTATTTATTTATTTATTTATTTTTTTTGGTCATAAGTAATCTTTTAAAACTATTCTAGTCAGTTTTAGGTTGTAATTCTGCTTCATTTGAGATCCACACAAAATAGAGAATTAGCATAACCTAATGGTTACAGTGGTTTTTTTTTTTTTTTTTTAAGTACAAGCAATGGCCCGCATTGGTGGTCAATTTCAGGTCAGGTTGGTCCCAACGCGTGCATTCTGGATTGTGTTTAAAACATTGCATGTGTATGCAAGTGGATAATAAAATTCTTATGTGTTTAAAACATTGCATATATTTTGAGATATTTTTAATTTTATCATACCAGCATAAATGCATTGGGTCACATATATTAGAATTAAAGTTAGTGGTTAGTGGGATATGATGTATGATATTTGATGAATCAAGACATTTGACATGAGACTATTATAGTAAGTAGTAGAGCTGTGCATGAGATGACTCGACTAACTCGACTCATTATGACCTAACTTGATCTGAACTGAATGGTGAGTCGGTTCGAACCAAGTAGGCTTCACCCAATCCGAACTCAAAACAAGTCGAGTTCGAGTTATCTAGTAACTCGACCTGACTTGACCCGAAACTCGATTTGGTTAGACTTGACTCAATCCGAAACCTGACTCCAATTCGGGTGTGTGTGTGTGACTCGATCCGAAACATGACTCGAAATCGGGTTTTTGTGTGTGTGTGTGTGTGTGCGTGTGTGTGTGTCTGTGTGTGTGTGGACCACAAATGAATCATATCCAAAGATTAAATGGACCACACCTAAGATAAGGGGAACATATTGGAGGCCATAAAAGTTTTGGATCGAGATGATTTTTATTTTTCCCCTTCATCTAGGCATGTCTGACCTAATAAACAGATTGGATACTAAATAAATGGTATAGTGGGCCTTACAAGGATTTAAATGATGGATATCCAATCACTATTGTTTTCATGCAGTGTGGTCCACTTGATATTTATATACCTCTCATTTTTGGCCCCACCATATGATGTATGTTTTATATCCACACCTTCCATCCATTTGGAGAGATCATTTTAGGGCAATATTGAAAGAACAAGTTAAATCCAAAGCTCCAGTGGACCCTAGCACAAAAAACAGTGGGACAGTGATGCCCACCATTAAAAACTTCTAAAGGCAACAAAAGTTTGATATATATTAATCTTGTTTGCCCAATATCTTTCTGGACAATCTAATCGGTTCAAATTGAAGAGTAAATAACTTCAGATGTTTAAATCAAAATTCACTCAAATTGTTGATCAATCTTGTTTGCCCAATATCTTTCTCATATGTAGTATGATCGAGGCGAGTAACCATTTTTGGATGTTAGTCGATGCTCTATGAGTCCCACCATGATGTATGTGTTCATCCATGTCATCCATCCATTTTTACAAATCATATTAGGGCCTGATACCAAAAATGAGAGGGATATAAATCTCAGGTGGACCACACCACATGAAAACAATAGTGATTGGATATCAACCATTAAAACCCTCCTATGGCCCACTGTACTTTTTATTTGGCATCCTATCTGTTGATTAGGTCATATAGGCCCAGATGAAGGGAAAAAAAAAAAAATCAGATTGATCCATAACTTTATATGGCCCTTTTTAATGGTCGACGCTCATTCAACACTGTTTCCTATAATGTGGTCCAGTTGAGATTGGGATATACCTCATTTTTTGTCCTACAGTGATTTTTATTTGTCATCCAACCTGTTCAATAGATCAAAAATACATGGATGAAGGGAAAACTAAAATATCAACTTATCCAAAACTTCAGTGGCCTCCCAAATTTTTTTAATGGTAGACGTTTAGTTTATACTATTTCCTATGATGTGGTCCACTTCAGATTTTTATAGGCATCAATTTTTAGCTTATGTAATAAAATTATATGTTAAAATGGATGGATGGAGTGGATAAAATGAATAAATCATGGTGGGCCCCATAGGATTTACTCTATACTTTTGGGACGCGGATTTCCTGCAAAAGCCTTTCGCAGCGCAAGGATTTTGGATGGGGCCCATTGTGATGTTTGTTAAAAAGGCAACCTATTCATCCGATTTTTGAGCTCATTTTAGGACATGAGACCAAAAATGATTAGGATCAAAAACTCAAGTGGGCCATACTAGATGAAACAGTGGGGAAAGGAATTCCTACCGTTGAAACCTTCCCAGGATCCACCTTGATGTTTATATTCCATCCAAACCATTTATAAGGTCATTTTCACTGTGATGAAGTGAAAAAGCTAAGAAATTAAACTGATACAAAAGTTTTGTGGCCATATAAATGTTTCAATGGTGGTCACTAAATCTCCAATGTTTCCTCTCGTGTGGCCCACTTGAGTTTTTTATCCTCATTTTTGGTGGCATGTCCTAAAATGAACTCTAAAAATGGATTGACGGAGTGGCTTTCTCACAAAAATTATAGTGGCCCCGTATAGAATCTTATGCAGGAACTTCCTGCGAAAAGCTTTAGCAAGAAATCCGCGTTCGTACTTTTAGGAACGGATTGACTACTCCCCCTGACACTGGCCAATGACAGGTGGCCAGTGCTCTATGTCTCCTACCACGATGTATGTGTCTCATCTATGCTGTCCATATATTTTTACAGATAATTTTACAGTATGAGACCAAAAATAAGATATATGCAAATCTCAAGTGGACCACATTACAGGAAACAGTGTTAAATGAGCGTTGACCATTAAAAATATGATCAATAGCCATAAAAGTTTTAGATCAAGCTGATTTTTGTTTTTTCCCTTCATCTGGTCCTGTGTGACCAAATTAACAGTTGGGTGTCAAATAAAAGCCATAGCCAAAAGTCAATTATCTATCGGCGCACCATACATTTTGAATGGTGGACATCCAACTGTCCACCTTTTTCTCATTTTGTGGTCCACCAGAGACTTAATTAGGGCTAATTTTTGGTGATATAACTCAAAATGATGTTGAGAAATGGATGAACGGCGTGGATGAAATATATCCATCATGGTGGGGCCCATAGAGCCCTCCCCTTTCCAAAGCTATATTTACCGTTTTTTGTTTTGTAAAAAGACTGAGTTTTGTACAAAATGTAAAATAGTGGTGACTCGTTCATGAAAATAGTGGCAATGATATAGAGTTATCCAGACCATTCAAATAATCCTTCTAGTTGTAAATGTTTAATATTTATAATTTTCTTATATAATACAATCTTAACCATCCAGAAAATGGTCCCTCTTGCATGTACGACTATTAACAGGTTCTTTTGTTGTAAACAATGCTAAATACACACTGTTTCGGATTTGAAAGAGTTATCTTATTTAGAAGAGGATTTGCAATATTGAGCACCATTTCTATTTTCCCATTTTCAAGCCGCGGCATCTTCCATCGCCTCGAGCAGCGGCATCTTCCTTCACCATCGACAGCGTCATCTTCCATGGATCAGTGTCTTCAAATAGGTGAGCTTCTCTTTTCTCACTGATCGGACCCACCATGATGTGTTTTATGTGGTCCCACTATGATGTATTCCACTACGATCGGATCTATCCATCCATCATGTGGGCCACACCATTGGAATCACCGATCCCATTGTGTTTGGTAACGGGCAGGTTGAGGAAGATGGTATCGTGTCCTTCCTCTCAGACCCAATCGGTCAAGGGTTGGAAATCATTGTAAGAGCGGTCCATATCCTTTTTATCTCCTTTTCCCATTTTAGTACTCGTTTGGGCTTAGTATACCAAGAGAACTTGAGGCAAGAACTTGCATTGATTTATACAGATAGTATATGGATGCGTTTGGATGGCAAAATTCGGTTTGGGTTCTTTTGGAAGGCAAGAAAGGAAAAACCGTGATTTGGGTTTTCTTCCAAATGAATATTCTTTTTCTATTGCTTAGTGTTTAATAGAGTTTTAGTATTGATTCGATGATGCTTTGGTGGTGGTGTTGTGATCCTCTTGGTTGAGCAAATGTGAAAATTCCTTTTTTTTTTTTTTTTTTTTTTTAAAGGGTGAGTTGATAGACCGATTTGTGGGGCCCAAATCTTTGCACTGTGGCAAGTGGGGGCCATGGTTCGGTGATCTAGGCCATTGGCCCAATTGGATGGAACTCGCTCCAAAAATTGCCCTGATTGGAGGATCTTGATTTCTCATATTAGGGACCATTTTTTTCTCAATCATCTCTGGGTTTCTCTTTTTAACAGGTCTAATTGTTGGGTGGACTGGTGTTGTCCTCTTCTTACTCTATTCCTCTTAACCATCTATATGCAAGATGTGGGGGCTCATAACGCTAAGTGATGGACCCCACTAATAGTAACTAAGGCCCGTTATACAAATCATGGGGCCGAGGAATTGGATGCTTGTTCCCTAGATTCTCACAAATTGAAAGATAACAACCATCTAGTCTTCGCCTTTTCACATTGGATGTGGATTTGTTGTTTTCTTAATGCCTCATTTAGGCACATGGACGGTTCGATTTTTTCTATTTTTTGTTTCATGTTGGGTGTTTAGGAAATGATCTCTTTAATGATACTAGTTGAAGTAGGTTCTGATACTTGTAAGTCTGAAATTTTCTTGAATTTCTCTTTTGGTTAGTATTTTTGGGACTTTTTGATATTTCCAGTTGGTGATAATTGGTTTTGGCCTTTATTTTTTCATGTTTTTCTATTATTTGTCCTTGAATTTTTATGGTTTTTTGTTTTGTTTTTTTTTTTTTTTTTTTTTTTTTTTTTTTTTTTTTTTTTTTGTTTTTGAGTTAAGGAATGTTCTTTGGTGTAGCCTTTCAATTTGTTTTTGTTAGAGATTGAGCTATTTTAGCTATGATAGCATCGATTTCATTTTCACCCATTTATTCATTGTTGTGGGGCTAGCTTTTTTCATTGCTACTCTTGTTAGAGATTGAGGCAGTTGTTCTCGACCTATATTTTTCAATAGAGAGTGATGGGTTGACTCTTTTTAGTTTCTCTTCTTAGATTTATTCACGCTTTTATGGGGATTTAATGTTCATACCTTTCATTTTTTTTATCTTGTTTTTCTTTTTTTTGCCATGCAATGGAGGTGTGAATTGTATTGTTGTTGTTTTTGCATTGTTACCATTTTTTGATGGGATGATTAAAAGGCTTGTATTTCCTTATTTCATTTTTTGAATTTATTGCCTACGATGTCCCATCACCGCCTTTTTTGTAAGATTGGTTGGATGATTATTCCATTTTTTTCTTTTTATGTGTTCTTGTTATTTTTCAACTACTTGATGATGTGGTTGGTTACAAGTGAAAATTTTTCAAATTTGAAGGAGATTGGGATTTGGTCTTATAGTAATTCTTTTGTATTTGAATGGTAGAACTTACATAATGCAATCTGTCTTGTTACTGGTTGTTTGGATTGATCATACCTTTTACATATGAAATATCAATGCCATTAATCTCATCCAGAACAAAGACAACAACAATTTATAACAGAAATTTCCCCAGATTTCCCTTTGCGTTGATATTTCAGCAGAACAGCTGGTTAGCTACTCTGTTGTTGCATCTGGGGTGAACAGATGTATCCCAAATTTCGTTCTTCCTCTCTTTATTCATGAAGGTGCATGATAATGGACATATATTTGATAAATGAAAATAAGAAAAGAAATCAAGAAGTCATGAAACAATATTAAGAAAGTGTCGGGTCTTTATACTAAACAAGAAGTCGTGAAGATTCTTATGTAATTCTCATATTTTGCAGCCATACTAGCAACCACACAATAGAGCAGTTACATGGAGAATTCAGAATATGGGATGGAGGGCTGATGGTGGTCTTTGGCTTCTAGTGTGTGGTGGTGGACTTTACCTTAGAAAAGGCACAGGGGTAAGTAAAAGAGAAGAACTTTCTCATTTTTAAAGAAAAAAAAGAAAGAGAGAGTATGTGTAATGTAGATTTGTGTATCTGTATTCTTATCTAATGATGCCTGAATACTAGTATTCTTCATTTATTATCATTATTATTATTATTATTATTATTATTATTATTATTATTATTTTACTAAGATTGCAAATGCAGGTGCGTTTGGTTCTGTTAATTCTACCATTTTCATGCAGGACTAGGCATTGTCCCTTTGATGCTATTGTAGATGATATCACCAATTGGGTTGTCTTATCTATCCTATCCGATGACTTCTAAATGGATTACAGCATGGGAAAAGCTCACCGGTTGGATTTGTAGGATAATCCAATTTGTACAATTTGTGGAGACTGGTCTATTTATTTGGGGGCCCACTCAATTCAAAGTATCATCATTGTTATATTTGGGCCTCTTTCAACTTCCAATTGTTATGTACAATTGCAGTTCAAAATATGGGTCTCAATTTTTTTAATCAAAATGATGAATGAATAACAATGGAATGGAGCATGTAATTTTATCTAAACAATGATTTAAAAAAACTAAAATTTTTTAATAGCATGAGATTGAAGGAATTTACTAGCTGTTATGGTCTTAAGATAAGCTTTTGATTGTGTGGGTGATTTGAAGTTATCGACCATGATAAATTTATCATGCTAAAATTTGCATATTCAATGTGTTCAACACATGACTATTTCTCATATGCTTCTCATATTTGCTAACCTTTCATTTGCAACTAGTCCATGATCAATGTTGGTGCATGCGTATTAATTAACTGAGTATATTCTTATATGGGAGATTAGTATATGAGAGGTAGATGATGCATGGGAACTAGATTCTTTATGAAAACTTTCAGTTTCCTTTAGATCCTACTCCATCTATCATCTATCACTTCTGGTAGCCTTTTTCAAAGTCTTCACGTCTTATGACTACAAATTCCATCAGACAACATAGCCCAATGGATTATTCAAAGCGCCCTTTGGTGATATTCCTTCTAGAGCATCCGGCCTCTATCATTATAGAAGCCTATTTTGAATAACAGCTATGGTTTTTGGCTAGGACAGGTTGATGCAAAAGAGTTTTAGGGTCCTCCAAATTGCAAAATCAAATGAGTAGAAAAGGAGTTGGTTCAATGACCTCTACTCTTAAACACTTGATTCACATGTTCATCATTATTTTTCATTAATTTTCTTTTTCCTTTTAATTTTTTGATCGAATGGCTTTTCATTGACATATTCTTTTTGGAATCCGTAGTGTATTTTATTTTACAATGCACCCTTCTTGATGAACGGCCTGGATCTTTGACAAGTGTTGTTCACCTAGATCTGTTTTCCTTTCAGATCTCATTGTTTGGAGTTTTGATTTTATTTATTTATTTTCTTTCTTTTTCATTTCAACCATCTCCACTGTATTGAAAGGCAAAGGAAAGGCCCTATTGAGGCACTCTGGCTTGATAAAAGTTGTTAAAAACATTTTTTTCTTAATGTCTTTAATCTTTTTCATGGCTCTTTGAATCCTTTGATTAGAAATAATATTAGTTGACAGTTATTGGTATGGGTAGCTAACAGTAGCTGGTACTCATACTGTAACGCCCCGGATTTTTGCCAACCTGGGATTAGACGTCCTTAGGCAATGGATCAATCCTAACACAGGTTTAACTTCTTAAACGCTCAATTAAAGCCTCAAATCGCTCCTTAAACCATTTTCTTCACAAATCCCACCCTTCACTACCTTGTGCTTTCAATTTTTCAAAGCACCTTCACCCTAGACACTATCTTAAACTAGCTAAGTAGCATAACTTGGATCACTTTATATACAAACTCCAAAGGCTTGAGTACCACCTCGACCAGAATTCACTTAGGACTAAATCCTTTAGAAATGAGACAAAGTAACTAAGTGCGAAACCAGATTAGCTACGAAATCCGTTAGGATCGCTTTAAATACGATCTGCAAGACCCAAAAGTTGCAGAATCATTGGCGCTAGGTTACCCTAAAGTTTAGAACCAAACTCATTTCCCGTCTGCTCTCGGGAATGAAACGAAACTTCGTATTAGGTCTAGATCGCACATCGGGAGTCCGATTAACCCGAAGCTAAGGAACTAGGACCGCCCCACTGGGCTTAACAATTATCTCAAAAATCAGCTTTATCCGATGTTCCACGGCCATTCGTTTCGAATCGGAGCGAGGAAGTGTGAAAAACACTATTCCCATCCATAAATAAATATCTGGAATAGTGATCTGGCATCATTCGTTGACGCGTCAGTATTAAGCAACCTGACCGTCAGAATCAGATCAAATTACACCCTCGGATTAAGAAAAATTTGAGAACATTTACATGTACTTGGAATTTCGATCGTGGCCCACCGACCGTCGAACTGAAAGTGGTCCGCCACGTGCGATCTGGGTATCCGATCGAGTCAAAAACGAAATCCCACATAGATCCATCGATGGTGAGCTTAAGTCTGACGTTTGGTTCAAGGAGGGCTACCAGAACCTCCCTTTTGAAATTTGGAAAAGCGACGAAAATCCTATATTAGCAGTGCCCCTTGAACATGAGTCTAATTTCGGAATGTTTTGGCTATAAAAGGGGCTTAGAACAGCCCTCTCTCACGCCATACGAATTTTGAAGAAAAACCCTAGAGGAGAGAGAGAAAAGAGAGAGAAGAGCTTGGGTTTTGCTGTCGATCTTCCTCCTACTGCTTGGGACCGTTACACGGCCTACACCGCTTCATTCCAGGTGTTTTTTCGGCGGTTTCCGTCTCATTTGAAGGTAAGAAACCCTAACCCTAGGTCTGATTTGAGGTGGGATCGATGTAGGATGTGTAACGACTAACCGATTCCGCTTTTTAGGCTAGAAATCGCCCGTAGACGGAAGTTCCATTACCCTTGCTGATTCGTTCCGTTTCCAAAGGCAAAGGTGAGGACTTTAAGTGTATAAGTTGCGGTTTTCAACGCTTTCAATGTCAGATAATGGTAGATTCATGATCTGCTTGCAATTGCACATGTACAAAGTGCTTTCCGTTTCCTGTTTTGATTAACGGTGTGAAATATGGAATTTCACATATTCTAGGTATACGTAGAAATACCGTATACGTATTTTTTTCGGATAAATGTTTGACATGTTTATTTAATGTATGATTATATAATATATGAATAAATTACTAGTTTGGCGAAAGGAATCGCCAAAATATATGTTTACTTGTAAATGCTGTAGTATGTTGAAATTACGTATTGTAGAAATACCGTATACATATTTCTTTTGGAATAATGTTTGACATATTTATTTAATGTATGATTATACAATACATGATTAAAATACTAGCTTGGCGAAAGGAATCTCCGAAATCTATGTTCCTTTGTAAACACTATGTATGTCGAAATTGGGTATACGTGGAAGTACCCTATACGTATAAAGATTGCTGATGTGATTGCCATGTTTAATTGCTGTATGAATATGATGTATATGTATAAAATACTAGTTTGGTAAAGGGACAACCCTAGTACACACTTCCCTAGCATACGTCATGTATGTTGAAATAGTGCATTCCAAGTGTTGGTGAAATCACTTGTGAGTGTAAGTGCTTAAGTGTTAGAATCTTAGGTAGGTGCTGAGATGGGATTCTCGGCTACCTTAGAGTCACATATGACACTCTCCATGTGGTTGTTCACTCTAACCACTCGCCTACGAAATATAAGTATTTGTATCCCTATTTACATAATGCTTTATAACATGCTATGAACATGCTTTGTGACTTGTTTATTAACATGCTTCATGTTATGCTTGATAATATGATTGCTAGTGTTCTTGAATTACCATGTTATCATGCCGTATTTCACATGCTATGGTTAGGATTTGACTGAGCTTGGGACTATGTTCATAGTCCAGGCATCCGGTATCAGACTTGAAGATGTGGTTGGGATTCGTTCCGCCACGCATGATGTGTTGGCGAACCCGTGTCGTACTTCGGTTGGCGATAGTGGTTGGCCACACGAGGTGCTTCTGCGCCTCATATCGCCCAACTTGTTGTGCGCTCGAGCTAGCCGAACACGTCAAGTAAACCGTGTGTCTTATGTATGTTCACCATGTTTGGTCGCTAATGCTTGAACCTAGGGTACCAAACTTACCAGTGATAATCCCGTTAACCATGGTACCTCGATCCGCTAAGACTCATGAGCCGGGCATGGTGGTATGGGACACCGTGGTCGAGCTGTCGGCCTACTGGCTGGGCTACGTGCCTCCCGTAGTGACCAAAGTGAGCAACTCAACTCGTGAGCCGATTATGGTGGTATGGGACACTATATTCTCATTTGTCGGCCTACATTGATAAGGTGATGGGGGAGTGGTGCAACCTTTTGTGCGTAATGCCACAGCGGCCCTTTGTAGTGACCGCGAGCATATTCGAAGTTGCGGCGTGCCTTAGGGTTCGCCGCGATATATAGAGTATGAACTAGGCTGTTTCTTTATAGGCGTATAGTGATGAATCGTTTAAGGGGTGATGGGGAGTGGTGCAACCTTTGTGCGTAATGACCACAGCGACCTCTGCGGTGACCTAGAAATACACCATCATCGATATTAACTAGGATGACGACCCTAGAATGGATCATGTTTGGGAATGATACAAGGAGGTACCTTAGTTTCCCAATCCTGCTGTTTGAAATGGACTAATTAAAAACTCGGTAATCATGCTCATCATGCATCGCATGTGCCTGGAAGATGTGGAGCATTGTGGGATGTAAGCATGCGCGAACGTGAGATGGTGTCGCATGAGGGAGTATGTCGGAGAGGGCATCCATCATACCTGCATTCATACTTGCATTAATCAGAGTAACTAGGAGTGTTTGATTTACTGCATTATCATTACTGCTTGACTGCATTGATAACATGTTAACTTATGTCTTATTGTTCCACTGAGTTAGCTACTCACTCCCACGTTACGGGACGGTGTTGTACACACCAAACAGATTTGTTGAGTTTCAGGTGATGGCGATGCTTATGAAGCAGAGCCGGACTACTTCTATGGTGATGAGGAGAAGTTCTCCTATCATGAAATTCTCTGGCGGGTCTCTCGAAGACACAGTGCTTGTATTGTCTGGGGGTACGTAGTCTTGGGATAGAAGCCGGTGAACTTACACATTTGGTATATTTGAAGCGTACTTGTATTTATATAACTGGTAATGTTATCACACGGAGACTCATCATAGTTTATATATTTTATCTATCTATCATAGTCTTCCGTTTGCAAAATTAAATGTCTCTGGAGTATGATATGTTGTTTTGGCTTAATCTCACTCATGTTCACTACTCTAATACAGTCAACATTCAATCATCATTCATTTTGTTGCATAAGTGATGTTCTGGAACTCGAGAGTTGAGTTACTACTCGACCCCCGATTTTCAGGGCGTTACACATACCAGCAGTAAAAGGGTACAAAAACCAAGAAGAAGGTTATTACAAGGATGGTTTTATATAACACACTTTACCCAGCCAAGGGTTTGTGACAACAAGCAACTCTAATAAGATATTTGTAGATATTTCTGCATAAGGAATATGATATTCATTCATTAAGCATGAGCTACCATCTTTGAAACTGAATCTGTCATTAGTTTCTTCAAAGAAGGGGGGTTACTTGTGCTAGAGTGGTTCTTCAATCATTTTTTTTTATTTTTTTTTTGTTGATTAGTTTTGGTTCTTTCATGGTTTTAAGGGAATGACATTGTGAGTTGTTTCATGCTTTCTAGGGAACTAGTGGTCATGATCTCTCTTTTTTGGTTCTTTCATAGATCCAAATAAATAGTTCTTGGTGGAGTTTTCTAAAATTCTTTTGGGAAGTTCTTTTCTGGAGTTTCAGATTAATAGTTCTCAAAAGAAGCTTACCAAGATTTTAAGTTTGAAAGAAGCTTACCAAAATTTTCTTCTTCTTTTGAGTGTGGGTGGTTGGAATACATGTAGAATCATTAAATGTACAAATGCATGCCTTAGATCAGATTTTTGCATCTCATTTTCTATTATTTTTATATTTTATTTTCAACTAAATTTTCAAATGAATGGTGTCAGTTCACACTTCACAAAATTCAGACAAACGAGTGTTTGAACTATAATGGTGGTTGCTGGGAAGACAAGGCTGCTAACATTACTGGTTGTAAGGTATTAAAGGGTACAATTAGCCCAGCATACAAGTTGAGATGTTTCCATGTATGCTGATAGTTGCTTTGTTTCTTTAGGATACATTTCGTGGAAGGGTGTGTGAGTGTTCGTTGGTTCATGAAGTGCAGTTTAAGAGAGATGTTTATAGTAGTTGTCAAGGTAAACACCTCTCTCGCTCTCTAGGGTATATCCTATCTCTGTATCTCACACACACTTTCTTATAAAAGAGAGTTTTTAGGTTGTAGAAGGGTGTCCTATTTCATGGGATTGCTACTTACTAGTTTTACTTCTTTTCCATTACTCTTACCACTATGTTATATGCAGGTACCTATGGTCTCCTATATATTTGTTGTATATGATTACTTGAAACTGAATGTGCAAGCCTTCATTACTAGCTATAGTTGCTAGATCCATCTAATTGATGGATGGATGGAATGGTTTATTTGAATGTAAAACTGTCATGATATGTTCGTGTGATGTGTGGACAGTCTCTGTAGGTATTTCACACCCTTTTATCATACTTATCTGCAAAATGCACTTATCCACAGTGCCTTCGAATTGATTTTGATATATTCTTTGGTGACATCAAGATCTTATATATATGGCTTTTATCATTTATGTAAAACACGCTCATATATAGTGTTTTCAAATTGATTTTGAAACCCAGCATTGTTTCAAGAAGAACCTTCATTTTGTTTCATGAACAGAGGATGGACAAGTGATGAGCTTTTTTGTTGTATTAGAAAGAAAATTTGTTAGGAGATGTCTGAGCGAGGCACATGGCATAATTATAAGTCCTATCTCTCCATATGTCTTATATATGAAAAGATCATCAACTATCTACCCTGTTTCAATCTAGAAAAAAAAAAAAAAAGAAGAAGCAGTATTTGGTCTGGCTGGATGTATTTGACTAATAAATTGAACCTTACTGATAAATTGAAATTTTTTATTTAGTAAATGTTTTCTTGATGTACATGCACTGTAGTTCCATTGAATTCTCAACCCTATAATCATTCTGGTGATTATAATGCTGGAAATGGTTTGTTTCTGTTTAAAGTGGCTACAAGATGTAAAATTGTGAATTTTCTTGGGCTAGAAATAAATAAGAATGAAAATATTTCCTGGTGCAGCTTTAACAAATTTTGATCTGGTGCAGCTTGTGAAACAATGTCTAGATTTTGTTCAACAACAAGGCTTGAAGAATGTGTGAGTGCTCTTTTTTAAGCATGGTTAATTTTGATCTTTTTACTAGATGTAACATAGACTCTATTACTTCTGTGTTTCCTTTCTAGTCTGGTACATTGTACTTTCATAAAAGATGCATATTAAGAACTCTTATTCTAGATGAATCTTACAAGACATATGGATGCTTAGTCGTCCGCACCATCATCTAAGCCTTATACCAACTAATTGGGATTGGCTACACCAATAATATTATGCACATAGACAGAAAATGCTTGCAATGAATGTTTGTAAGTACTTGGTAATTTTGGAGTCCTTGGTTAGGGTTTGGGCTGAAAGTATGAGTGCTGGAGCTGACGCTTTCGGAGTCCAAACTCATTCTTTTGAAAAATAGAAAAATAGGAATATTAGTAAATATGGATTTTCTTGTTAAGAAGAAAATGGAAGGTAAATAAGAGACATAACTGAAACTTTGCACTGTGAAAAATAATATTAACCATCTTACTTTCCCCGTTGAATTTGACGTCCAGGAAATGGACCTTTTCCAGAAAACCATGGATTTAAAACCATTAAATCCTTCTCAGAAATCTGGGTTTATTGAACTGAATTGAATTATTACAATTTAATTTTGTTGAATATCCAAACGCAAGGTTTCCATGAATTTGGCAAATGAATTCATTCTAACCCATTTTATTGAATATCCAAACGCAAGGATTTATTATTTATTATTTTATTATTATTATTATTATTATTATTATTATTATTATTATTATTATTATTATTATTATTATTATTATTATTATTTGTGATATGCAATAGCTTTTTAGAATTCATATGTTGGTGCATACTTGTGCTCACTCACATGGACTATGACTATCTTACTTAAATTTCTTTAGTTTTTCTAATTTTTGTATCTAATTTTGAATTTCTAGGCCCTAAAATAAGGTTCGAGGTGCCTTCAACAATGCTAACAGAATCCTCCAGGTTAGATTATTGATTGGACCTGATTTTATTTAAATGATCTTGATAATCCATTTTATTTAAATAAGCAGACCCAGATGTGCGTCGGAGCTATTTGGATTTTAAGTGGGAGTCCCTGGAAGGTGGGAACCGCTGTTATGACCATGATGAAGCTGTCTATTTCCTATGGACAACATTGGAGGGGCCTGGCCATTTGGACAGGCCGTGTTTATGTATTTGCTCGAAATTAATGGAGCAAATCCGGATGTGCGTCGGAGCTATCTGAATTTTGAGCGGGGGTCCTTGGAAGGTGGGAACCGCTGTTATGACCATGATGAAGCTGTCCATTTCCTATGGACAACATTGGAGGGGCCTGACCCTTTGGACAGGCCGTGTTTATGTATTTGCTTGAAATTAATGGAGCAAACTCGGATGTGCGTTAGAGTTATCCGGATGAGCAGGGGTCCTTGGAAGGTGGGAACCGCTGTTATGACCGTGATGAAACTGTCCATTTCCTTTGGACAGCATTGGAGGGGCCTGGCCATTTGGACAGGCTATGTTTATGTATTTGTTCGAAATTAATGGAGCAGACCTGGATGTTCGTCGAAGCTATCTGAATGAGTGGGGGTCCATGGAAGCTGGGAACCGCTGTTATAATCATGATGAAGCTGTCCATTTCCTATGGACAGCATTGGAGGGGCCTGGCCATTTGAACAGGCTGTGTTTATGTATTTTCTCAAAATTAATGGATTAGACCCAGATATGGGTCGGAGCTATCCGGATGAGCGGGAGTCCATGGAAGGTGGGAACCGCTGTTATGACTATGATGAACCTGTCCATTTACTATGGACAACATTGGAGGGGCCTGGCCATTTGGACAGGCCATGTTTATATCTGTATTTGCAGGGACTATACCCTTAACCTAAACCATACTCTAAGCTATAACCTAAACCTATTCTCAATTCACTAAAGCTATAACCTATAACCTATAATCTATAACTTAAACCGAACCATAAACTAAAACCTATAACCTAAGCTCAAACCCACACCTAATCCTAATCTTAACTCCCTAACCTAAACCTAAACCTAAACTCGAAAACCCAAACCTAAACCCGATCCCGAACCCGATTTCCTAAACCTAAACCTTAACCTATTCTCAATTCCCTAAACCTATAGCTTATAACATAAACCTAAACCTAAACCTTAACCTTAACCTAAACCTAAACCAAAACCTATAACCTATAACCTAAACCTAAACCTAAAAGCGAAATGTATTCTCAAATCCCTAAACCTAAACCTACACCTAATCCTAATCTCAACTCCCTAACCTAAAGGTAAACCTAAGCTTGATAACCCAAACCTAAACTCGATCCCGAACCTGAATCTGAATCCCTAAACCCTTAACCTAAACTTAAAACCTAAACGTAAACTCGATCTCAAACCCGAACCTGATTTCTTTTACCTAAACCATAACGTATTCTCAAATCCCTAAACTTAAACCTACACCTAATCCTAATCTCAACTCCTAACCTAAACTCGAACCTAAACTTGAAAACCCAAACCTAAACCCGATCCACGAACCGAATCTAAATCCCTAAACCCTTATCCTAAACCTAAAACCCAAACATAAACCCGATCTCGAACCCGAACTCGATTTCTTATACCAAAACCTAACGTATTCTCAAATCCCTAAACTTAAAACTACACCTAATCCTAATCTCAACTCCCTAACCTAAACCTAAACCTAAAACTAAACTTGAAAACCCAAACCTAAACCCGAACCTAGTTTCCTAAACCTAAACCTTAACCTACTCTCAATTCCCTAAACCTATAGTTTATAACCTAAACCTAAACCTTAATCTAATCCTAAACCTAAACCTATAAACTATAACCTAAACCTAAACCTAAAACCTAAATGTATTCCCAAATCCCTAAACCTACACCTAATCCTAATCTCAACTCCCTAACCTAAACCTAAACCTAAACTTGAAAACCCAAACCTAAACCCGATCCGAACCCGAACACGATTTCCTAAACCTAAACCTTAACCTATTCTTAAAACCCTAAACCTAAACCTACACCTAATCCTAATCTAAACTCCCTAACCTAAACCTAAACCTAAACTTGAAAACCCAAACCTAAACCCAATCCCGAAATCGAACCCGAATTCTTAAACGTAAACCTTAACCTATTTTCAAATCCCTAAACCTAAACCTACACCTAATCCTAATCTCAACTCCCTAACCTAAACCTAAACCTAAACTTGAAAACCCAAACCTAAACCCGATCCCAAACCCGAACCCGATTTCCTAAAGATAACCTATTCTCAATTCCCTAAACCTATAGCTTATAACCTAAACCTAAACCTTAACCTAACCTAAACCTAAACTCGAACCTATAACCTATAACCTAAGCCTACAACCTAAATATATTATCAAATCCCTAAACCTACACCTACACCTAATACTAATCTCAACTCCCTAACCTAAACCTAAACCTAAACTTGAAAACCCAAACCTAAACCGATCCCAGAACCCGAACCCGATTTCCTAAACCTAAACCTTAACCTATTCTCAATTCCCTAAACCTATAGCTTATAACCTAAACTTAAACCTTAACATAAACCTTAACCTATTCTCAAATTCCTAAACCAACACCTACACCTAATCCTAATCTAAACTCCCTAACCTAAACATAAACCTAAACTTGAAAACCCAAACCTAAACCCGATCCCGATCCCGAACTCGAACACGATTTCCTAAACCTAAATCTTAACATATTCTCAAATCCCTAAACCTAAACCTACACCTAATCCTAATCTCAACCCTCTAACCTAAACCTAAACCTAACTTGAAAACCCAAACCTAAACCCGATCCCAAACCCGAATCCGATTTCCTAAACCTAAACCTTAACCTATTCTCAATTCCCTAAACCTATAGCTTATAACCTAAACCTAAACCTTGACCTAAACCTAAACCTAAACCTTAACCAATTCTCAAATTCCTAAACCAACACACACACCTAATCTAATCTAAATTCCCTAACCTAAACCTAAACCTAAACATGAAAACCCAAACCTAAATCCGATAACCCGAATTCTAAACCTAAACCTTTTCTCAAATCCCTAAACCTAAACCTACACCTAATCCTAATCTAAACTCCCTAACCTAAACCTAAACCTAAACTCGAAAACCCAAACCTAAACTCAATCCCGAACCCGAACCCGAATTCTAAACCTAAACCTTAACCTATTTTCAAATCCCTAAACCTAAACCTACACCTAATCCTAATCTCAACCCTCTAACCTAAACCTAAACCTAACTTGAAAACCCAAACCTAAACCCGATCCCAAACCCGAATCCGATTTCCTAAACCTAAACCTTAACCTATTCTCAATTCCCTAAACCTATAGCTTATAACCTAAACCTAAACCTAAACCTTAACCTATTCTCAAATCCCTAAACCTAAAACACCTACACCTAATCCTAATCTAAACTCCCTAAAATCCAAACCTAAAACCCGATCCCGAACCGAATCCGATTTCCTAAACCTAAACCTTAACGTATTCTCAAATCAATAAACCTAAACGAACACTTAATCCTAATCTAAACTCCCTAACCTAAACCTAAACCTAAACTTGAAAACCCAAACCTAAACCCAATCCCAAACCCGAACCCGAATTCCTAAACTTAAAACCTTAACCTATTTTCAAATCCCTAAACCTAAACCTACACCTAAACCCGATCCTGAACCCGAACCTGATTCCCTAAACCTAAACCTTAACCTATTCTCAATTCCCTAAACCTATAGCTTATAACCTAAAGCTTAACCTAAACATAAACCAAAACTTATGACCTAAAACCTAAATGTATTCTCAAATCTCTAAACCTAAACCTACACCTAATCCTAATCTCAACACCCTAACCTAAACCTAAACTTAAACTTGAAAACCTAAACCAAAAACTTGATCTCGAACCAGAACACGATTTCCTAAACCTAAACCATAACCTATTCTCAAATCCCTAAACCTAAACCTACACCTAATCCTAATCTAAACTCCCTAACATAAACCTAAACCTAAACTTGAAAACCCAAACCTAAGCCCAATCCGAACCCGAAACCGAATTCTTAAACCTAAACCTTAACCTATTTTCAAATCCCTAAACCTAAACCTACACCTAATCCTAACTCAACTCCCTAACCTAAACCTAAAACTAAACTTGAAAACCCAAACCTAAACCGATCCCGAACCCAAACTCGATATCCTTAACCAAAACCTTAACCTATTCTCAATTCCCTAAACCTATAGCTTATAACCTAAACCTAAACCTTAACCTAAACCTAAACATAAACCTTAACCAATTCTCAAATTCCTAAACCTACACATGCACCTAATCCTAATCTAAACTCCCTAACCTAAACCTAAACCTAAACTTGAAAACCCAAATCGAAACCCGATCCCGAACCCGAACCCGATTTCCTAAACCTAAACCTTAACCTATTCTCAATTCTGTAAAACTATAGCTTATAACCTAAACCTAAACCTTAACCTTAACCTAAACCTAAACCTGAACCTATAACCTATAACCTAAACCTAAAACTTAAATATATTATCAAATCCCTAAACCTACACCTACACCCAATCCTAATCTCAACTTCCTAACCTAAACCTAAACCTAAACTTGAAAACCCAAACCTAAACCCGATCCCGAACCCGAACCCGATTTCCTAAACCTAAACCTTAACCTATTCTCAATTCCCTAAACCTATAGCTTTTAACCTAAAACTTAATCCTTAACCTAAACCTAAACATAAGCCTTAACCTATTCTCAAATTCCTAAACCAACACCTACACCTAATCCTAATCTAAACTCCCTAACCTAAACATAAACCTAAACTTGAAAACCCAAACCTAAACACGATCCCCGAACCCGAACCCGATTTCCTAAACCTAAACCTTAACCTATTTTCAAATCCCTAAACCTAAACCTACACCTACACCTAATCCTAATCTCAACTCCCTAACCTAAACCTAAACCTAAACTTGAAAACCCAAACCTAAACCGATCCCGAGCCCAAACCCGATATTCTAAACCTAAACCTTAACCTATTCTCAATTCCCTAAACCTATAGCTTATAACCTAAACCTAAACCTTAACCTAAACCTAAACCTAAACCTTAACCTATTCTCAAATTCCTAAACCTACACCGCACCTAATCCTAATCTAAACTCCCTAACCTAAACCTAAACCTAAACTTGGAAACCCCAAACATAAACCCGATCCCGAACCTGAACCCTATTTCCTTAACCAAAACCTTAACCTATTCTCAATTCTCTAAACCTATAGCTTATAACCTAAACCTAAACCTTAACCTTAACCTTAACCTAAACCTAAACCTGAACCTATAACCCATAACCTAAACCTAAAACTTAAATATATTATCAAATCACTAAACCTACACCTAGACCTAATCCTAATCTCAATTCCCTAACCTAAATCAAAACTTAAACTTGAAAACCCAAACCTAAACCCGATCCCGAACCCGAACCCGATTTCCTAAACCTAAACCTTAACCTATTCTCAATTCCATAAACCTATAGCTTATAAACTAAACCGAAACCTTAACCTAAACCTAAACATAAACCTTAACCTATTCTCAAATTCCTAAACCAACACCTACACCTAATCCTAATCTAAACTCCCTAACCTAAACATAAACCTAAACTTGGAAACCCAAACCTAAACCCGATCCCGATCCCGAACTCGAACCCGATTTTCTAAACCTAAACCTTAACTATTCTCAAATCCCTAAACCTAAACCTACACCTAATCCTAATCTTAACCCTCTAACCTAAACCTAAACCTAACTTGAAAACCCAAGCCTAAACCTGATCCCAAACCTGAACCTAATTTCCTAAACCTAAACCTTAACCTATTCTCAATGCCCTAAACCTATAGCTTATAACCGAAACCTTAAACTATTCTCAAATCGCTAAACCTAAACCTACACCTAATCCTAATCTAAACTCCCTAATACCTAAACCTAAAACCCGATCTCGAACCCAAATCTGATTTCCTAAACCTAAACCTTAACCTATTCTCAAATCCCTAAACCTAAACCAACACCTAATCCTAATCTAAACTCCCTAACCTAAACCTAAACCTAAACTTGAAAACCCAAACCTAAACCCAATCCCGAACCCGAACCCGAATTCCTAAACCTAAAACCTTAACCTATTTTCAAATCCCTAAACCTAAACATACACCTAAACCCGATCCCAGAACCCAAACCCGATTCCCTATACCTAAACCTTAACCTATTCTCAATTCCCTAAACCTATAGCTTATAACCTAAAGCTCAACCTAATCATAAACCAAAACCTATGACCTAAAACCTAAATGTATTCGCAAATCTCTAAACCTAAACCTACACCTAATCCTAATTTCAACTCCCTAACCTAAACCTAAACTTAGACTTGAAAACCCAAACCTAAAACCCGATCCCGAACCCGAACCCGATTTCCTAAACTTAAACCTTAACATATTCTCAAATCCCTAAACCTAAACCTACACCTAATCTTAATCTAAACTCCCTAACCTAAACCTAAGCCTAAACTTGAAAACCCAAACCTAAACCCAATCACGAACCCGAACCCGAATTCTTAAACCTAAACCTACACCTAATCCTAATCTCAACTCCCTAACCTAAACCTAAACCTAAACTTGAAAACCCAAACCTAAACCCGATCCCGAACCCAAACACGATTTCCTAAACCTAAACCTTAACCTATTCTCAATTCCCTAAACCTATAGCTTATAACCTAAACCTAAACCTTGACCTAAACCTAAACCTAAACCTTAACCAATTCTCAAATTCCTAAACCTACACCCGCACCTAATCCTAATCTAAATTCCCTAACCTAAACCTAAACCTAAACTTGAAAACCCAAACCTAAACCGATCCCTAATCCTAACCCTAAACCCTAAACCTAAACCTAAACCTAAACCAGAACCCGAACCGAATTTTCTCAAACCTAAACCTAAACCTACACCTAATCCTAATCTAAACTCCCTAACCTAAACCTAAACCTAAACTCGAAAACCCAAACCTAAACTCAATCCCGAACCCGAACCCGAATTCTTAAACCTAAACCTTAACCTATTTTCAAATCCCTAAACCTAAACCTACACCTAATCCTAATCTCAACTCCCTAACCTAAACCTAAACGTAAACTTGAAAACCCAAACCTAAACCCGATCTCGAACCCAAACCCGATTTCCTAAACCTAAACCTTAACCTATTCTCAATTCCCTAAACCTATAGCTTATAACCTAAACCTAAACCTTAACCTAAACCTAAACCTAAACCTTAACCAAAACCTTTGACCTAAAACCTAAATGTATTCTCAAATCTCTAAACCTAAACCTACAGCTTATCATAATCTCAACCCCCTAACCTAAACCTAAACCTAAACTTGAAAACCCAAACCTAAAACCCGATCCCGAACCCGAACCGGATTTCCTAAACTTAAACCTTAACCTATTCTCAAATCCCTAAACCTAAACCTACACCTAATCCTAATCGAAACTCCCTAAACCTAAACCTAAACCTAAACTTGAAAACCCAAACTGAAACCCAATCCCGAACTCGAACCCAAATTCCTAAACCTAAACCTTAACCTATTTTCAAATCTCGATACCTAAACCTATACCTAATCCTAATCTCAACTCCGTAACCTAAACCTAAACCTAACTTGAAAACCCAAACCTAAATCCGATCCCGAACCCGAACCCGATTTCCTAAGCCTAAACCTTAACCTATTCTCAATTCCCTAAACATTAACCAATAACCTAACTTAAACCTAGACCTATAACCTACACTTACAACCTAAACCTAAACCTATAACCTAAACCTAAGCCTAAAACCTAAACCTATGACCTAACCTAAACCTATAACCTAAACATTAACCAATAACTTAAAACCTAAATGTATTATCAAATCCCTAAACCTAAACCTACACCTAATCTTAATCTCAACTCCCTAACCTAAACCTAAACCTAAACTTGAAAACCCGGACCTAAACCCGATCCCGAACCCGAACCCGATTTCCTAAACCTAAACCTTAACATATTCTCAAATCCTAAACCTAAACCTACACCTAATCCTAATCTCAACTCCCTAACCTAAACCTAAACCTAAACTTGAAAACCCAAACCTAAACCCGATCCCGAACCCGAACCCGATTTCCTAAACCTAAACCTTAACCTATTCTCAATTCCCTAAACCTAAACCTACACCTAATCCTAATCTCAACTCCCTAACCTAAACCTAACTTGAAAACCCAAACCTAAACCGGATCTCGAACCGAGAACCCGATTTCCTAAACCTAAACCTTAACCTATTCTCAATTCCCTAAACCTTAACCTATAACCTAACCTAAACCTAAACCTATAAACTACACTTATAACATAAACCTAAACCTATAACCTAAACCTAAGCCTAAAACCTAAACCTATGACCTAAAACCTAAATGTATTCTTAAATCCCTAAACCTAAACCTACACCTAATCCTAATCTCAACTCCCTAACCTAAACCTAAACCTAAACTTGAAAACCCAAACCTAAACCCGAACCCGATTCCCAAAACCTAAACCTTAACCTATTCTCGATTCCCTAAACTTATAGCTTATAACCTAAACCTAAACCTTAACCTAAACATAAACCTTAACCATAACCTAAACCTATAACCTTAACCTAAACCAAAACCTATGACCTAAAACCTAAATGTATTCTCAAATCTCTAAACCTAAACCTACACCTAATCCTAATCTCAACTCCCGAAGCTAAACCTAAACCTAAACTTGAAAACCCAAACCTAAAACCCGATCCCGAACCCAAACCCGATTTCCTAAACCTAAACCTTAACCTATTCTCAAATCCCTAAACTTAAACCTACACCTAATCCTATTCTAAACTCCCTAACCTAAACCTAAACCTAAACTTGAAAACACAAACCTAAACCCAATCCCGAACCCGAACCCGAATTCTTAAACCTAAACCTTAATCTATTTTCAAATCCCCAAACCTAAACCTACACCTAATCCTAATCTCAACTCTCTAACCTAAACCTAAACCTAAACTTGAAAACCCAAACATAAACCCGATCCCGAACCCGAACCCGATTAACCTATACCTAAACTTGAAAACCCAAACCTAAACCCGATCCCGAACATGAACCTGATTTCCTAAACCTAAACCTTAACATATTCTCAATTCCCTAAACCTATAGCTTATAAGACCTAAAACCTTAACCTTAACCTAAACCTATAACCTTAAAACCAAAACCTATGACCTAAAACCTTAACCTATAACCTATAACCTAACCTAAACCTAAACCTATAACCTAAACCTTAACCAATAACCTAAAACCTAAACCTAAACCTAAAACCTAAATGTATTCTCAAATCCCTAAACCTAAACCTACACCTAATCCTAATCTCAACTATCTAACCTAAACCTAAACCTAAACCCGATCCCGAACCCGAACCCTATTTCCTAAACCTAAACCTTAACCTAAACCTAAACCTTAACCTAAACTTAAAACCTAAACCTATAACCTAAACCTAAAACCTAAACCTAAACCTAAAACCTGAATGTATTCTCAAATCCCTAAACTTAGACTGCACCTAATCCTAATCTCAACTCCCTAACCTAAACCTTAACTTGAAAACCTAAACCTAAACCCGATACTGAACCTGAACCCGAACCCGATTGCTGTAATAATGTAGCCCAATCACATGGCAACAAAAAAGAATGTATCCCTTTTAACACATGCCCCTTTTTACAAAGCTTTAGTTTTTGTTGTTGTTTCTATTAATTGAAACACTTTTTGGCATTATTTGCTCATATTAGTTTTATTTTAATGATCAGTTTTATTTTAAAAAAGTGCCCACTTTTGTAGATGAATTTTCTGCAATTCTTCATGATTTTGAATTATAATGTTTTGCTGGTTGAATATTTTTTTATTAGATGAAAGACACAAAAAGAAAACTGTTGCTGATTTTTTTCCTTTTTTTTACTTATGAAGTTAAACTTATTTATATGTATTATGCATGGATAAATGTAATGTGGATAAGATTGTTTGTGCTTGGATGGATGTAGTTTATGTTTGAATGGATTTACGTAGTTTGGGTTTAGATGGATGTGAATGTGATGAAATGTGGATAAGATTATTTTTTTACTTATGAAGTTAAACTTATTTATATGTATTGTGCGTGAATGAATGTAATGTGGATAAGATTGTTTGTGTTTGGATGGATGTAGTTTACGTTTGGATGGATTTACGTAGTTTGGGATTAGATGGATGTGAATGTGAATGTGATGAAATATATTGTATAAGAGGTGTATATCAGGAAGAATACTGTAACAGGTCAAATTTGAAAATGTCATTAAAGGGTCATAAGAGACGGCCCATAGTAGTCCTTTTAAATAACAGTCCATGACCGTCCTTTTGAAGGACGGTCTATAACCGTCCTTTTGAAGGACGGTAAGGCTCATACGAGACGGTCCATGACAGTCCTTTTTAAGGACGGTCCATGACCGTCCGTTTAAAGGACAGTCCATGGTCGTCCTTTGAAGGCTCATAAGAGACGGTCCATCACAGTCCTTCTTAAGGACGGTCTATGGCCGTCCTTTGAAGGCTCATAAGAGACGGTCTATGACAGTCCTTTTTAAGGTTTGTCTATGACAGTCCTTTTAAAGGACGGTCCATGGCCGTCCTTTTAGGCTCATAAGAGATGGTCCATGACAGTCCATTTTAAGGACAGTCCATGACCGTCCTTTTTTAGGATGGTTCATGACCGTCTTTTCTTCGTCAATAAGAATGACGGTTTTCAACCGTCCTTTAAGTAATAGGACACGTCAAAATTTGACAGCCTTTGCGACGGTCCATGACTGTCCTTTTTGGTCATTTGAGAAGGTTTTGGACTGTCCTTTTTTCCCTGTTTTGGCGTAGTGAGGTCTCTTACATGTGTATGGGTTAGGTCCCATCCCAATACAAGTCTAGTATGAGCTTATAATATAAGGCCTGTCAATCTTCTATCAGTCTGATTTAGAGGTTTGCTTGACTAAGGGGAATGTGCAGGAGAACCACCCCATCCATTATGTGTGCTACCTAATGTTGGTAAGGCATTTGGGTCTCCCTCACCTTGGGACGCAAATATCAAGTCGATCCCAAACACAGGTCGACCATACCTTAGCTTTGTGTGGCTCATCGTTATGGTTTTCTGCCATCTATTCCATTCATCTAATTGAATTTTGGGCTCAATTAAAATTAGGTCGTTGCTTGGAACCAGTCTATCTCAACCAATTGCCACCCTTTGAAAGTGGGACTTCAAGTATTTGTACATTTGAGGGGCAGCTAGATGGTGGATCTTCCCATGTATCAAGACATCCAACTAGCCTAATTTTATGGGAGCTGTTCATAACACAACTTGTTGCGTTCCACATATACAGGGATCATACACCAAACAACCTTCCATTAAAGTTGTCCAACCTCTGAAATTGGAAATATATATATACTTCATCCACATAGTGTCCAATTGAATCAACAGTCTTAATTGTTAGATAATAATTAGTGAAATGCATACTTTGGAAGGGAACCTCGTATAACTTTTAATGCAGTAAAATGCATATTAGTAGGGCTGCTAATTTATTAGGTTCTAGTTAGCTCCTATAGTACCTGTCTGGGGCCAACCAAAGTTAGGGTCTTCTCGTGTCTAATTCCCTTCAAGCTTGGGTCTAGCTCTTAAAGGACCAAGCTTAGATCCGATTGGGTTTGGGTTTAGAGTGGAGTTTGGGACAAATAAGAGCATTTGGGTGGTTAAGCCCATAAGATGCATGGATTAGATCATGCACATCCTTCTTTAACACATGGGGCTCTCTTACATATGAGTATCTTAGGAAACATTATTTCTTTAACTATAATCAAAATGAGGCCCGATCTACTACATAGCTTTGTAGGATAAGCTAAAAGTGCACTGAGGTTACTTTCGTCATTTCACAAAGGAGTTGTAAAGAGAGAGAAAAAAAAAGAAAAAATAAGGCTACTCGCATCATGCCGTCTTTTGAGTCTCAATCAGTCTCTAATTTCACTAAACAACCCTCACTAAATTTTTTTTATTACAACTTTAAACCTGAAATTGGCAAGGCCTTTGGAGGGTTGAAATGTGGCCCACCTACATTAACTTTGTTGATCAATGCTGTTCATCAGTTTTTCCATCTCCTTTTATATCATTGGGCCGAAAATGAGGCAAATTTGATTGGTCAGTGGGCTGTAGAAAGACTCAGTAGTGGATAAACTATGGACCATTAAATGGAATCTAAGATAGTGTGGACCACTTGATTATTTGATCTGCCTCATTTTTTAGGCTCAACACAAAATAATTTTTACATGACATGGATCATCAATAAAAAAATGGTGGGCCCATAATGTAGACCCATCTTAACGTGTGAGTAATCCCTGTTGAGACTCAATAGTTGGTAGGACGTCAGCCTTACCCAAGACGGTGCAACACTTTTCGTGGGGCCCACCTTACCGTATGTATATTCTATATCCATGACGTCCGTAACTTTCGTTTTCTTTTTTTTTTTTCTTTTTTAATGAGTCTTAGCAGATCGAGGTACCAAGGTTAACGAGGTTACACTGGTAAGTTTGGTACCCTAGGTTCAAGCAGTAGCGTCCAAACATGGTGAACATACATTAGACAGATCGGGTTACTTGACGAGCTCAACTAGCACGAACACACAACCAGCTGAACGACATGAAGTGCATAAGTACTTCGCGTGGCCTGACCACTGTCGCCAACCGAAGTACGACTCGGGTTCGTCAAACACATCCTACGTGGCGAAATGAATCTCAGCCACAACTTCGAGCCTGTTACCGATTGTCTGGACTATCACATAGCCCCAATCACATTCAAGTCGTAACCAGAAAGTATGTGTAATAATCAAAGCAGAATTAACAAAGTAATTCAAACATGTTAACAAGCATGTTATAAAGCACAATATAAACAGGAAATATAACACATACATTTCATAAGTAAGCGATTAACTTAAACAACTTACATGAAGGAAATCATACACATCGCTAAGGTTGTTGAGAATCCTATCTTAATACCTACCTAAAACACTATCATCTAAGTACTTACTCTTACAAGCATTTTTACAAACACTTAGAATACACTCATTTAACATACATAACGTATATTAGCCAAAACATGTATTTGGGTGAATCCTTTCACCAAGTAAGTATTATACACATATATAGCATGTACATACAGTGATTTATCATGGCAAACACAATTTCATATTTTGTACGTATACGGTATTTTCTACAAATATACAGAATACACTAAACGTCATAATTTGCATACGTAACAGAATCGCAGAACGAACGTCACATTTTGCATGTACAATAATACTTAGATTATGAATCCATCATTATCTGACATTGAAAGCATTGAAAACCATAACCCATACGTCTAAAGTCTGCACCTTACGCCAATAAACGCGTAACGGAGTCAATTTGTTCACCCTCACTTTGTCTAAGGTACAACGACAACCTATTCCATGAAATAGGTTAGCTACTTCACCCTATCAACGATTAGAAACCCTAGAACAAATTAGGATTAGGTTTTCTTACCTAGAAATGAAGTCAGAATCGCCGGAATAACGATTAGAACGGGATGGTTAAGCACGTATGATAGCAGGGTAGAGTAACAGGAAGAATCTCTCACTCTACTCACACTTTCTCTCTCTTTTCTCTCTTCTCTCTCCTAGGGTTTCTCTCAAATTCGTATGGGCTGAATGAGAGAGGGTTTAAGGTCCTTATATAGGCCTAAATTTGTGAGAAATAGGCCCAGGGCCAAGGTATACTTAGGTTATGTCCAAAGGGCATCTGTTCCGTCTCAACGGAGCACTTCCGGAGCCCTCCCTTGAGCCAAAGGTCGGACTTAAGCTCACTAACTATGGATCTAGGTCGAGTTAAGTTTTCATTCCAATCGGGTTCCCAGATCACACGTGGCGGACCAGTTTCAGTTCAACGGTCACCGAAACTCGATCAAGGTTACAAGTAGACCTGTATATGAAATTTCTCCTGATCCGAGGGTGTATTTGGGTCAGATTTTGATGGTCTAATTGCTTATATTTGGGCCGCAAATGACAGGTCTCAGATTACTTAATTTAGATTTAATTTTTAAAGAAAATCATGTTTTTTCGCACTCTTCACTCCGGGCTCAAGCAAATAGCCCCAGAATACTATCTAGTTTTGACTTCCGAGATAGTTCTCAAGCCCAGCAAGGCGGTCCTAAGTCTATAACCTCGTATTATTCAAACTTTCGATGTGTTGTACAGATCTGATATGGAGATTCAATGTGCTGCCGAGAGTAGTCGGGTAATGAGTTTGATCCTAGATTTTGGGGTAACCTAGCGTCAATGATTCTACAAATTTTGAGTCTTGCAGATCATATTTAAAGTGGATTAAACGGATTTTGTAGCTAATCTAGCTTAGCACATAGTTAACTTTGTCTAATTTATAAAGGATTTGGTCTTGAGTAATTTCTGCCTGAGGTGGTACTCGGGCCTTTATACGGAATTTTTGAGTCGTTACAGTATCAATGCTGGCTAGTTGAAATGATGTGTGGTTAAAGAAGGATGAAGATATCCAGTTGTATTGGCCAAGCTAGGAGTGGACCACGTAAATGATTTTTTATTTATTTTTCATGTATTCGGACCATTATAAACTTATTGTTTTAAATATTATATATCTTTTATTGTGAAGTTGTACAATATTTGTTTAACATTCATTTTTAATTATATTACAACATTCTATGGGTTTCAAATATTAAGAAAAATATAGGTTCCAATTGAAATAAAAAAAATTATCACCTTTTGCCAGTGGTTGCAGGCCCTTCCTAAATACGGAAAGGTTCAAAACTATTCCTAAATAAAGAAAAATACCATTCTTAAAATACCATTTCCAAAATTAAGAACAGTTTATAATTGTTTCAAAATTAAAAATTTGTGACGGTTTTGAACTGTCCCTTAATTGTGAAAATTTGCAACGATTTTCAGTTTTCCCTAATTTTTTGCAATGCCCTATTTAAGAATGGTTGAAAACCGTTCCTGAACTATTCAGGAACGGTTTTCCTAAATAGGGATTTTGGTGGTGAACACGTAAAATAGATGGGAAGTTAGTGCAAGCAACTTGTAGGATGTAAAAAAGACAATGCCCTTAAAAAAGGCAATCTTCGCTTCTATTCGACCAAACACTTCTAGTAGTTATAATCTAAGTTGTTACATGACTTTTAACATGTAAAATTTGAATTATCTATGGGAAACTAGCAACACCTTTTAGCTTTAGAATATCCACAACTTTATTTGTGAGGTCTTCTAAGATCTTTGATTATTCAAAGTTCTCTGGTCTAGAAAAACTACTTGCAAGGGTAAAATTACCCAAATGCCACTAATGTCACATATAGCATATATTTGGACATAAAAAGGTTTTCCGATGCATCCGAATTTTCATATTTTCATATTTTACAAGGCCAGCCGGCCGTAGTTTAATGATCCAAACCATTACTATGACGGGCTTCAACATAGAAGACCATGCACAAAAGAAAAAAGCCCTTTGGTGGCCCCTAGAGTCAAAAGTTAAGGATGTGGATTGTCTACCAAGCCTTTCCAAAGAACTTACAACGGGAAGCTAGGTGGGGCTCACTGTGATGTTTGTGAGAAATACACCCCATTCATCCATTCTTACAAATCATGTCAGGACATGGTCCCAATAATAACTCAAATCCAAATCTCAAGTGTGTTGCATGATAGAGGATTGGACATCCACTGTTGAAACAATTGTAGGCTCTTTTTTTTTGTGTCTTTTCAACTCATCCAAGTAAGAATGACCTTATGAATGGTATGAATGGCATATAAACATCATAGTGGACCCAGGAAGGTTTCAACAGTAGGCATTTGTCTACCTGCTACTTACGTTTTGTTTTCTTTTCGTATAGCTCACTTAAGTTTTGGATTTGCATCATTTTTCGGCCCATATCCTACCATGGTCCAACAAAATGGATGGATAGGTAGATTTGTCATAAACATCATAGTGGGTCCCACCTAACTTCCCATCCAAGTTCCTGCAAAAGGCTTTTGTATAGAATCGACGTCCAAAAGTTGGGGTAGAAACAATTTTAAAATTCTTTCTTCTAGATGCCTATTTGTTTTGTATGCTACTATCTGTAACATCCCGGATTTTCGCCAACCTGGAATTAGATGTTCTTAGGCAATGGGTCGATCCTAATACCTTATTAACTTGTCAGAACCCAGTCCCATAATATAAAAATCGCTTTTTAACCCATTTCCATCACAAAGCTCACCTTTCACCACCTTGTTCTTTAAAATTTTCAAAGTACTTTCACATTAGATAATATCTTAAAAGTTTAGGTGATGAAGAACAATACTTAAACCAAACATTACTGTAAATAGTAAATACATAAATAAAATGGGCTTTTAACCATTACCCTTATGGAATCTCACAAAACGAATAGGTTATCTGGAACATCAGCCTCTCCTACCCTAGGATCTTCTTCTGTTGTAATTAGGGCATGCTTTAGTAAGTATTAATAACTTGGATCACTTTATATACAACCTACAAAGGCCTAAGTACTACCTCAGACAGAAATCTTACAGGACTAAGTATCACCTCAGACGGAAATCATACAGGACTAAATCCTTTAGAAATTAGGCGAGAATTAGCTAGTGTTAAACTAGAGTACCTGTGAAATTAGCACCAATCGCTTTAAATACGATCCGTAAAACCCAAAACAAGTAGAACAGTTAGCGCTACATTACCCTAAAATTTAGGATCAATCTCATTACCCAGATGCTCTCGGGAGCATATTGAAACTCCGTATTGGATCTGGACCGCACATCGGAAGTCCGAATAATACGAAGTTATAGAATTAGGACCACCTTGTTAGGCTTGACAACCATCTCGGAAATTAAATCCAAATAGTGTCCTAGGGCTATTCGCTTGAGCCCGGAGTGAAGAGTGTGAGAAATGTTAAATTAATTAAAAATAAAATACAAATTTATGCAATTTGAGCCGTGTCACTTGCGAATCAGTTATAAGCAACCAGACTGTCGGAATCAGACCAGACTACACCCTCAGATCAGGGATATTTGCCAAAACATATCCATGTACTTGAAATCCCCGATCGAGATACGCTGACGGTTGAACTGAAACTGGTACGCCACATGCGATCTGGAAACCCGACTGCAACGAAACCTCAGCTGAACCTAGATCCAGTGTTAGTGAGCTTAAGTCCGACCATACACTGAAAAGGGACCGCCAGAAGTGCTCCGTTGAGACGGAACAGACCCACTTTGGCTATAACCGAAGTATACCTTGAGCCCGAGTCTATTCCGTGAGTTCTGGACCTATATAAAGACTTTAAACCCTCTCTCATTCCTCCCATACGAATTTGAGAAAACCTAGGAGAGAGAAGAGAGAAAAGAGAGAGAAAGTGTAGGAGAGGTGGGAGATTCTTCCTGCCGTTCTACCCTGTCAATCTACAGGCTTAACCATCGCTTTCTAATCACTTTTTCGGCGATTCCGGCTTCATTTCTAGGTAAGAAAACCCTAACTCTAACTTGTTTTAGGGTTTGAATTGATTCAAGTAGCGAAATAGCTAACGTATCCAATGCTATAGGTTGATATACTGTCGTAGACAAAGACTTAGAGATTGTATCGACTCTGTTACGCTTCTACGGCGTAAGGTGCGGACTTTAAACGTATAGGTTATGGTTTTCAATGCTTTCAATGTCAGATAATGATAGATTCATGATCTGAGTGTGTTTGTACATGCACAAACCGATGTTCGTTTTGCATTTCGATTGCGTATACAAATTATGGTATATTGTGTATTCTGTATAATTGTAGAAAATACCGTATACATATAAATTTTGAAAGTATGTTAGCCATGATTAATTACTGTATGAACATGCTATATATATGTATAATACTCACTCGGCGAAAGGATTCGCCCTAATACATGTTTTTGCTAATACATGTTATGTATGTTAAAAGTGTGTATTCTAAGTGTTTGTGAAAATGACTGAATGAGTATAGAATTCGCATTCGTGCTCGCCATGACTAATTGTCATGGAAATATGATTGTTGTATAAGCGATACCCCTTTGACGAAAGGATTTGCCCTAAATCACGCCACGACCAATATACGCTATATATGTTAAAATGTTAGCCCAAGTGTTTGTGGAAATGACTGAATGAATATGGAACTTAGATTCTTGCTTGCCATGACTATCCGTCATGGGTGCACGCGTGTTATAAATGGGGCATCTCCTTAGTGAAAGGATTTGGCCTAATACCTATGCGATCAACACACGTCATGTATGTTGATGTATGTAGTCTAAAGTGTTTGTTGAAATGTCTGAATGAGTAGTAGTTAGTAAATTGTAAAGTATAAGGGTGTTGAGATAGGATTCTCAACTACCTTAGAGATGTGTATGATTTCCTTCATGTAAGTTGTTTAGTTTATTCACTTACTGGTTTATGAAACGTATGTGTTTGGATTTCTTATTTGCATTGTGTTTTATAACATGCTTGTTAATATGTTTGAATTACTTGTTTATTTAATTCTGCTCTGACTACTTCAAATGTTTAAGTTGTATTCCATAAAAGCCGTGAAGGGTGATGGGGGAGTGGTGTAACGATTCCGTGTAACAGCCCTGACAGCCCTAAGCGAACAATATTGGATATTTGATTGTGTGATTTGAACACTTGATCCATTACTGCTTTAACTGTTCCGCAATTGAATATGATTGGGGCTATTGTATAGTCCAGGCAATTGGTAACGAGATTGAATTCATGGCTGAGATTCATTCGCCACGTGAGATGTGTTCGACGAACCCGAGTCGTACTTCGGTTGGCGATAGTGGTTAGCCACGCGAAGTGCTTATGCACTTCATGTCGTTCAACTTGTCGTGCGCTCGAGCTAGCCGAGCTCGTCAAGTAACCCGATCTGTCTAATATATGTTCACCATGTTTGGACACTACTGCTTGAACCTAAGGTACTAAACTTACCAGTGCAACCCCGTTAACCTTGGTACCTTGATCCGCTAAGACTCATGAGCTGGGCATGGTGGTATAGGACACCGTGGTCGAGCTGTCGGCCTACACTGAGGCGATGTGCCTCCCCGTAGTGACCAGTGAGCAACCCAGACTCGTGAGCTGAATACGGTGGTATGGGACACTATATTTGAGCTGTCGGCCTACACTGCTTTGATGGGTGATGGGGGAGTGGTGTAACGATTCTGTGTAACAACCCTGACAGCCCTAAACGTACCCGGTGTAGTGACCTCGAGCATAGTCTAAATCTACAGAGAGGCGACGAGCCTTCCCGTAGTAAATAGAGTATAAACTAGGCATGTATTGATAAGGTGATGGGTGAGTGGTGCAACGATTAGTGTATGTGACCACTGGCGACCCTTCGGCAAATGACCTAGAACTGCATCATCGTATGAGATTATCTAGGATTGATGACCCTAGAATGGATCATTATTTGGGAATGATATAAGGGAGGTACCTTAGTTTCCTAATACTGCTGTATGAATAGGACTAATAACAACTCGGTAATCATGCTCATCATCGCACTGCATGTGCCTGGAAGATGTGGAGCACTGAGGGATGAATGCATGCCGCAGGCGTAAGATGGTGTCGCATGAGGGAGTATGTTGGTGAGGGCATGCATCATGACTGCATTTTCATACTTGCATTAATAAGAGTATTTAGGAGTGTTTGACTTCACTGCTTTATCAGTACTGCTTGACTGAATTGATAACATGTTAACCTATGCTTTATTATTCCACTGAGTTGATCACTCACTCCCACGTTATGGGACGGTGTTGTACACACCAACCAGACTTGTTTGAGTTTCAGATGATGGCGATGCTTATGAGGCGAAGCCAGACCTTTGCGATGACGATGATATTTGCCCATATATGCTGTATTCTGGCGGCTTCATGTGAGCCATGTCTTGATCGATGGGGTTAGAGGGATGTCGATTAGATGACCTTACAGAACTTGGTATATTTTGAAATTGTACTTGTAATTAATTAACCTGGTAACATTATCACACTCTGGAGACTTACCATAGTTTATATATTTTATACATCTATTACAGTCTTCCGCTTACAATTTAACTGTCTCTGGAGTATGATATGCTGTTTTGGTATAATCCCACTCATGTTTCAATACTCTCATCATAATTATCATTATCTATGTTGCATAAGTGATGCATTGGAACTCAGGAGCTGAGCTTTGCTCGACCCCCGATTTTTCGGGCGTTACAAGATGGTATCAGAGCATGATTTGGATTAAACTGGACCTGGGTTATGGTCACTCTGACGCACTCTGACTTAGGAGGGTGCGACAGAACGTAGAAACTGACTTAAAATTTTCAAAATTCACCAAATGGCGAAATCGACCTCTGAGATTGGCCCCGTACACACCCATGATCACGCGAAACGATCTCGAATCACTTCTAAATTATCAAACGACTGGTTTAGATGACAACTCACCCCATCCCAGTCGTTAAAAATCGGTAAATACAAGTATGTATCAAAAACATCCCAAAACTACCCGAAACGACCTAAGTCGCCTCTAGGCCATCAGTCGACGGGTTTGAGTCGTTCCTTATAAACGAATGTCCTTAAGTTGTGGGTCAATCACAACACCTTACACTTAATCTCAAAGCCTAAAACCCCTTTTTATCCAATTCCTTCAAAATCTCACACTTCACCACTGTATTCTTCATTTCTTTTAAGCACATTCATAATACACACCAATCCTAGGGTATAAATGATGAAGAACAATACCAAAATTAAAACTTACCATAAATAGGAAATAAATGGATAAAATGGGTTTTGACCCTTAACCTTTTGGAATATAACCAAATCAATGGGTTAGTTGGATAGATTAGCGCCTCCTACCCCAAAATCATATGCTACACGTCACATAAACTCATTCTGGTTTGTAAATTGGACCCAAAAATATCTCATATGGAGTCGGGGGCCAAACAGAGCACTTACAGGGGGACCCAGGGTGGGACACATACCTTTTTGGGGCTTAGGGGTCACGAGGACCTCGTCCAAATCACGAGCCCTCACCAGTTGGTCCAGGGGGTGGCGAGGGTTAGTGGGCCTAGCCGGGCGGGCCACTCGAGCTGATTGCCTTTGGGGTCTAGTGGGACCCCCTGGTATATGGGTCGTTCGTTAAAACCCCCCCAAATGCACACTCCCTTCACAAACTCTACCCCCAAGCTCTCTTTTCTCTTCTAAGTTGTTGTTTCCTCTCTCAAATCTCCCTTCCGTCCACCCATTTCATCATTCCCTGGCCAAACACATGCACCATCACTGTTTTCTGCAATAGTTGACTTCCAACCTCTCCATTCTCTCCCATTTAAGCCCATACATCTCCCATTGGTGGCTCAAAATCGTGTAAGCTTCCTAACTCGTCCCATTTCTTCATTTTCCTCTTCATTCCCTGTCATTTGGGCCTTTACAACCTCTGTTGAGGCTCAAATCCGTGGAGAACCCAAAACTCCAGCCCCTCCTCTGTTTTCTTCCCTTCCCATGGCCTTTTTCGAGATCATTACGGCCGTTTTCTCGATTTCAACCCTTTTCTCTCTCTCATTGGAAAGAGAAAGGGTGCCCCTCCTCCGTCACCAGACTCGGATGCCTTGTCATTCATGCTAATGTTTGCAGCTTATTTTGGTTGTTGCTTTGGGATATGTTTATGATTTCGTGTTGATAGGCCTAGTAGTGTAATGTTTGGTAGAATGATATAAGTGTTTGAAGCTTTGTTGTATTAGCTCACAGGCATCTTCTGTCACGGGCCACGTAAGGCTACATCCCATGTATTATGACGATTTTTTTTTCTTTTTTTGTTTTTTTGGTTAAATGAAATGCATGAAGCTCCTTTTGTTATCAAAGGTGTTGACTGCTTGACAAGTTGAAGTTGTACTTACCATTATGAACTCCTTCCACTCATCCACCATTACTTCTCTAAACTCATCTCTTACTCCTCTTAGCCTCACCATTTCACACCCATATGGGCACAACGATTCACATTTTTGTGTCCCATAGCTTTCATAACCTCCAAATGTTGGGACCTTTAGGGCCCATTTGGCCAACTGCATTAGGTGAGTTTAAGGTGGATAGAATTGTAAAGGTAATAATAAATGTATGTGTAAGGTATGATCCCTAGATTGGGTGTATCCCATATTTTCCAATACCATGTTTAGAATGTATGTAATTAAAAGTAAATTCTGAGATTTTCTTTCAAAATTACACTTAGAAATTCATCACCATGGGATTTGGAAATCCCATCTCACACCTTCCAACACAAGGCTCATTTTCCAAAGCCTATAAAATTAATTTTAATCCCCTCCCACCCTCTTACCAAACATGTCATTCCCAATCCCAAGGAGGGATTAGCAATGCAAGCCCATTTAATACAACTTAAACCACTGGCCAAATAGGCCCTTGAAATTTTGGACCTAGAGTGGTGTTCCTAGATACGAACGACCTAACAGTAGGGGAAATCCAATAGATTGATAACGTGAACCCTAGATTGATAACGTGAACCCTAGGACCTCCTTAGTTGGTGTGGTCATGTGTGAAGTGCTCGAGCGTAGTTACATTCTAGTTCGAGCAACTCAATTTCGATCAGACAACTTTGACCCTAAGCGGTAAGACAATTTCTTATATTAGAAAGGGTATAAAATTATCTAGTGTATAAGCATAGACTTTGGATTACAACTAGTAGATTACCGCTACTCCAATAGACTTAGTTATTTGGCTTAACTGACTCAGACCCACTACACAACTTTCCTTCCGTGTTGGCCCGACCACTAAAAGTTTATAACTTCGTCTTTGAGAAGTATTAGGAGTATATAGCCGATAGAGACTTTGTCTTTTAGGCCTAAGGAATTGCCCAAATGGGCAACAGATAATTTGGAATTAGGTCCCAAATTACATGTCATGCCAGCATACATATTGTGCATATGAACATAGAAAGATAGCTTGCCTGTTAAGCTAGACATGATTAAATAGAATAAGTCTGGACTGTGATAAAACTCCTTGGTAAAATTAGGCATCTTGCCTCAAACTCACACCTGCCCCTGAAATCAACCACAATACCCATCATCTTTAGCTCCTTTTTATAATCATAGGTACCAATGCCATAATACGCATCATCGATGAAAAGAAGACTAATGTATTGCTAAATCGCTTCCCATGTCATACCAAAGATAGGTTTCAAATTTCAACTCGTTCTGACATACATATTAATGTACAAATTCTTGAACCTTGAGAATAGAAACAATTTTAAGGGGGGTAGACAAGTTATGAACCCAGTTGAGTTAAGTAGGCATACACGTTTACCCGCTCATAAGTGCAGCGGAAGCATGGTTGGCCATTCCCCAACTGGCCCAGGATCGAAAGAAGTTACTCCCAGTTATACGCGAGGTTAGGTCATTAAATAGGATCTCAATCTTCCTTAGAATGCCAGTAATGAAGTTATGGAAGGATATCAATTAGGGTTCAAATATTAAACAAATTCATGGTACAGAATAGGCCGATTGCGAACTGAGTTACAATAGCCAAGGTCAACGCATCTACAACTGTGCTCGTTGAATATGAACATAATAGAAGCCCTAGCAAGTTCTACTATGAGAAACTGTTTTAGGATGATCTGGTAAGATTTGACTCACCACTTCCTTGGACATAGATAATATCGAAGACTCTCCTAGACCAAGACCCAACGGGCAACTTTATAGATAGAAAATTTGAGCCTTTCAATGATGGACATTCCCTACGTTTTTAGAGTGATCTGACTAAGGAGTTACTGACATATACAACTGTGAAGTATTCGCGGCTTGACCCAATTCTCAATCCTGGGTGACTACCAATGGACTCACTGCTTAGCCGAGTAGAAGACTAGGATCTACCAGGACTAGGAAGGGATATGATGAGCTTTCTACCCTGGCCAGGTAGATGATCGATGTTTCAGGATCAAGCCCACTATAACTGTCTCTCAGTGTTGGTCAAACATTGAAAACAGCTATCTTACTCTAAATAGGTGGGAATTGTCGTCAAGACGTCAGATAGATGACGAAATAAATTGTATCTTACTCTAATCAGCTATCTTACTCACCTTTCACCACTTGTTCTTTAAAATTTTCAAAGTACTTTCACATTATACACTATCTTAAAAGTTTAGGTGATAAAGAACAATACTTAAACTAAACATTACTATAAATAGTAAATACATAAATAAAATGGGCTTTTAACCATTACCCTTATGGAATCCCACAAAACGAAAAGGTTATTTGGAATATCAGCCTCTCCTGCCCTAGGATCTTCTTCTGTTATAATTAGGGCGTGCTTTAGTAAGTATTAATAACTTGGATCACTTTATATACAACCTATAAAGGCCTAAGTACCACCTCAGATAGAAATCTTACAGGACTAAGTACCACCTCAGATAGAAATCATACAGGACTAAATCTTTTAAAAATTAGGCAAGAATTAGCTAGTGTTAAACTAAAGTACCTGTGAAATTAGCACCAATCGCTTTTAATACGATCCGTAAGACCCAAAACAAATAGAATAGTTAGCGCTACATTACCCTAAAATCTAAGATCAATCTCATTACCCAGTTGCTCTCAGGAGCACATTGAAACTACGTATCGGATCTGGACCACACATCGGAAGTCTGAATAATACAAAGTTATAAAATGAGGATCACCTTGTTGGGCTTGACAACCATCTTGGAAATCAAATCCAAATAGTATCCTGGGGCCATTTGCTTGAGCCCGGAGTGAAGAGTGTGAGAAATGTTAAATTAATTAAAAATAAAATACAAATTTATCTAATCTGAGACGTGTCGCTTGCGGATCAGTGATAAGCAACCAAACCGTCGGAATCAGACCAGACTACACCCTCGGATCAGGGATATTTGCCCAAACATATTCATGTACTTGAAATCCCCGATCGAGATTTGCTGACCGTTGAATTGAAACTGGTACGCCACATGTGATCTGGAAACCCGACTGCAACAAAACCTCAGCTGAACCTAGATCCAGTGTTAGTGAGCTTAAGTCCGACCGTACACTGAATAGGGACCGCCAAAAGTGCTCCGTTGAGACGGAACAGACCCACTTTGGCTATAACATAAGTATACCTTGACCCCGAATCTATTTCCGTGAGTTCTGGACCTATATAAAGACCTTAAACCCTCTCTCATTCCTCCCATACGAATTTCAGAAAACCCAGGAGAGAGAAGAGAGAAAAGAGAGAGAAAGTGTAGGAGAGGTGGGAGATTCTTCCTACCGTTCTACCCTATCGATCTACAGGCTTAACCATTGCTTTCTAATCGCTCTTTCGGCGATTTCGGTTTCATTTCTAGGTAAGAAAATCCTAACTCTAACCTGTTTTAGGGTTTGAATTGATTCAAGTAGCGAAATAGCTAACGTATCCAATGTTATAGGTTGATATACTGTCGTAGATGAAGACTTAGAGATTCTATCGACTCCGTTACGCTTCTACAGCGTAAGGTGAGGACTTTAGACGTATAGGTTATGGTTTTCAATGCCTTCAATATCAGATAATGATAGATTCATGATTTAAGTGTGTTTGTACATGCACATACCGATGTTTGTTTTGCGTTTCGATTACGTATACAAATTATGGTATATTGTGTATTCTGTATAATTATAGAAAATACCGTATATGTACAAATTTTAAAAGTATGTTTGCCATGATTAATTACTGTATGAATATGCTATATATATGTATAATACTCACTCAGCAAAAGGATTCGCTCTAATACATATTTTTGCTAGTACACGTTATGTATGTTAAAAGAGTGTATTCTAAGTGTTTGTGAAAATGACCGAATGAGTATAGAATTCGCATTCGTGCTCGCCATGACTAATTGTCATGGACATATGATTGTTGTATAGGCGATACCCCTTTGACGAAAGGATTTGCCCTAAATCACGCCACGACCAATATACGCTATATATGTTAAAATGTGTAGCCCAAGTGTTTGTTGAAATGACTGAATGAATATGGAACTTGGATTCCTGCTTGCCATGACTATCCATCATGGGTACACGCGTGTTATAAATGGGGCAGCTCCCTAGTGAAAGGATTTGGCCTAATACCTATGTGATCAACATACGTCATGTATGTTGATGTATGTAGTCTAAAGTGTTTGTTGAAATGTCTGAATGAGTAGTAGTTAGTAAATTGTAAAGTATAAGGGTGTTGAGATAGGATTCTCAACTACCTTAGAGATGTGTATGATTTCCTTCATGTAAGTTGTTTAGTTTATTCACTTACTGGTTTATGAAACATATGTGTTTGGATTTCCTATTTGCATTGTGTTTTTTAACATGATTATTAATATGTCTGAATTACGTGTTTATTTAATTCTGCTCTGACTACTTCACATGTTTAAGTTGTATTCCATAAAAGCCATGAAGGGTGAAGGGGGAGTGGTATAACGATTTCGTGCAACAGCCCTAAGCCGACAATATTGGATATTTGATTTTATGATTTAAACACTTGATCCATTACTGCCTTAACTATTCCGTAATTGAATATGATTGTAACATCCCGAAAATCGGGGTCGAGCATAAACTCAACTCCCGAGTTCCAGAACATCACTTATGCAACAAAATGAATGATGATTGAATGTTGACTGTATTCGTGCATTGAACATGAGTGAGATTAAGCCAAAACAACATATTATACTCCAGAGACAGTTAAATTGTAAGCAAAAGACTATGATAGACATATAAAATATAAAAACTGTGGTGAGTCTCCAGAGTGTGATAAAGTTACCAGGTTAAATAATTACAAGAACAATTCTAAAATTTACCAAATGTGAGGAAGTATAATGTCTCCTATCCCAAGTACCATAGCCCCGTCAATACATTACCAGGTCTTCATAAACCTGACAGAGGGTTATATGTAGGAGAACTCCTCCTCAATATTATAATAGTAGTCCGACTCTGCTTCATAAGCATTACCATCATCTGAAACTCAATAAATCTGGTTGGTGTTGCAAACACCATCTCGTAACGTGGGAGTGAGTGATCAACTCAGTGGAACAGTAAAGCATAGGTTAACATGTTATCAATTCAATCAAGCAGTAATGATAAAACAGTAAAATCAAACACTCCTAACTACTCCTATTAATGCAAGTATGAATGTAGTCATGATGTATGCCCTCACCACACCCTCCCTCATGCGACACCATCTTACGTTCGTGGCATGCTTTCATCTCTCAGTGCTCCACATCTTCTAAGCACATGAAATGCATAATGAGTATGATTATCGAATATTTATTAGTCCATTTCAAACAGAAGGATTGGGAAACTAAGGTACTTCCCTTGTATCATTCCCAAATATGATCCATTCTAGGGTCGTCAGTCCTAGTTAATCTCAGACGATGGTGTGTTTTCTAGGTCCTTGTAAAAAAGGTCGCTGTGGTCATTATGCACAAAGGTTACACCACTCCCCTATTACCTCTTTAATGATTCATCACTATACAGAAACAGGCCTAGTTCATACTCTATACACCGTGGTAAAACTCTATGGGTTACCGCAATTTCAGAGTATGCTCGAGGTCACTATAAAGGGCTGCCAGGGCTGTTGCTCGCATTTGTTACACCGCTCCCCCATCACCTTATCAATGTAGGCTGACAGCACGAATATAGTGTCCCATACCACCATAATCGACTCACAAGTCTGGTTGCTCACTGGTCACTACGGGGAGACACATGGCCCCAGCGTAGGTCGACAGCTCGACCATGGTATCCCATACCACCATGACCAGCTCATGAGTCTTAGCGGATCGAGGTACCATGGTTAAAAGGGATTTCACTAGTAAGTTTGGTACCCTAGGTTCAAGCAGTAACGTCCAAACATGGTGAACATACATTAGACATATCGGGTTACTTGACGAGCTCAGCTAGCTCGAGCGCACGACAAGTTGAATGACATGAAGTGCATAAGCACTTCGCGTGGCCAACCACTACGCCAACCGAAGTACGACTCGAGTTCGTCGAACACATCTCACGTGGCAAATGAATCACAGCCACGAATTCAATTCTGGTACCGATTGTCTGGACTATAATCATATCCCCAAACACAATCAATTGCAGATAGATAAAGCAGTAGTGGATCAAGATTCAAATCATACAATCAAAGTCTGGTATTATCCGTTTAGGGCTACCAGGGCTGTTACACACATTCGTTACACCACTCCCCCATCACCCATGACGGATCATACAACATAAACATAAATTTAAACATACGCCTTACATAAATAAAATCATACAATCAGTTGAGCATGTTAAGAAGCATATCATAAAACATATTATAAAGCATGTTATAAAGCATGTTATGAAGCACTACTTAAATAGGAATACAAACACATATATTGTACAAGTAAGCGGTTTAAGTAAACAACCTCATGCAGGAAATCATACATGTCTCTAAGGTAGTTGAGAATCCTATCTCAACACCCTCTTAAGGCATCAACATACAAACACTTAACATACACTATTTCAACATAATTAGTGTATGTTAGCAAACATGTATTAGGGCGAGTCCTTTCGCCAAGCAAATATTTTACACATATATAATATATTTATATAACAAATAATCATGGCAAACACATTTCTAAAATATATATGTATACGGTACTTTCTACAATATAGTATTTCTACATATATAGTGTATATTAGTAAAACATGTATTTGGGCGAATCCTTTCACCAAATAAGTATTTTATCCATATATCGTATATTCATACAACCAACAATCATGTCAAACACATTTCCAAAATTTATATGTATACGGTATTTTCTACGAATACATAGAATATGTAAAATTCCATAATCTACATCTTTAATCAAAACAGAAAACAGAAAGCACTTTGTACATGTGCAATTGCATGCAGATCATGAATCTATCATTATTTGACATTGAAAGTGTTGAAAACCGTAACCTATACACCTAAAGTCCTCACCTTTTATCGTAGACTCGAAACAGAGTCGATAGAATTTCTAAGTTTCCGTATATGGCAGTTTGACAACCTATAGAATGAAATAGGTTAGCTATTTCATAACCTACAACTGTCTAAACCCCAAAAAAGATTAAAGTTAGGGTTCCTTACCTAGAAATGATGTCGGAATCACGGGAAAAGCGATGAGAAAAGGGCGGTGCAGCTTGTGTAGCGGCAGGGGAGCATGACAGGGAGATTCTCCCACATCTCCCACACTTTCTCTCTCTTTTCTATAGGGCTTTTTCTCAAATTCGGATGGCTGAAATGAGAGAGGGTTTAAGGTCCTTATATAGCCTAAAAACTCACGAAATAGACTTGTGGACAAGGTATACTTAGGTTATAACCAAAGTGAGCTGGTTTCAGCTCAACGGAGAACTTTCGGTGGCCCCTCTTGAGCCAAAGGTCGGACTTCAGCTCACTGACACCGGATCTACGTTTAATTAAGTTTTCATTTTGGTCAAATTTCCAGATCGCACGTGACGGACCAGTTTCAGTTCAACGGTCAGTGGATCTCGATCGAAGATTCCGAGTACATGGATATGTTTATGAAATTTTCTTGATCCGAGGGTGTATTTGGGTCAGATTCTGACAGTCAGGTTACTTAATACTGACTCGCAAGCAACAAGTCTCAGATTACTATTCAAGATATTTATTTTGGAAAGAAAACAAGTGTTTTCACACTCCTTGCTCAGGACTCAAGCGAATTACATTGGGACACTATCTGAATTTGATTTCTGAGATGGTTGTCAAGCCCAGCAAGGTGGTCCTAAGTCCTTAACCTCGTATTATTCAGACTCCTGATGTGCAGTCTAGATCTGATACAGAGTTTCAACGTGCTCCCGAGAGTAGTCGGGTAATGAGATTGATCCTAGATTTTAGGATAACCTAGCGTCAATGATTCTACAAGTTTTGGGTCTTCAGATCGTATTTAAAGCGATTCAAACGAATTCCGTAGCTAATCTAGTTTAGCACTTAGTTACTTTGTCTCATTTCTAAAGGATTTAATCCTAAGTGATTTCTGGTCGAGGTGGTACTCAGGCCTTTGTAGTTTGTATATAAGGTGATCCAAGTTATAATACTTAACTAGTTTAAGATAGTGTCTAGAGTGAAAGTACTTAGGAAAAATTGAAAGAACAAGGTGGTGAAGGGTTGGATTTGTGAAGGAAATGGGTTCAGAAGCGATTTTTAGACTGTGGGATTCAGTTCTGACAAGTTAATAAGGTGTTAGGAGCGGCCCATTGCCTGAGGACGTCTAATTCCAGGTTGGCAAAAATTTAGGCTGTTACAATGATTGGGGCTATTGTATAGTCTAGGCAATTGGTAACGGGATTGAATTCGTGGCTGAGATTCATTCGCCACGTGAGATGTGTTCGACGAACCCGAGTCGTACTTCAGTTGGCGATAGTGGTTGGCCACGCGAAGTGCTTATGTACTTCATGTCGTTCAACTTGTCGTGCGATCGAGCTAGCCAAGCTCGTCAAGTAACCCGATCTGTTTAATGTATGTTCACCATGTTTGGACGCTACTGCTTGAACCTAAGGTACCGAACTTATCAGTGCAACCCCGTTAACCTTGGTACCTCGATCCGCTAAGACTCATGAGCCGGACATGGTGGTATGGGACACGTGGTCGTTGTTGTCACCTCTGTTGGGCGACGAGCCTCCCCGTAGTGACCAGTGAGCAACCCAGACTCGTGAGCCAAATACGGTGGTATGGGACACTGTATTTGAGCTGTCAGCCTACATTATTTTGATAATAAAGCCGTGATGGGTGATGGGGAAGTGGTGTAACAATTCTATGTAATAGCCCTGGCAGCCCTGACCGTACCCGGTGTAGTGACCTTGAGCATAGTCTGAATCTGCGGAGAGACGACGAGCCTTCCCGTAGTAAATAGAGTAGAAACTAGGCCTGTATTGATAAGGTGATGGGGGAGTGGTGCAACGATTCCGTGTAACAGCCCTGGCAGCCCTTGCAGCGACCTAGAACCGCATCATCGTATGAGATTATATAGGATTGACGACCCTAGAATGGATCATTATTTGGGAATAATATAAGGGAGGTACCTTAGTTTCCTAATACTGCTGTATGAAAAGGACTAATAACAACTCGGTAATCATGCTCATCATCGCACTGCATGTGCCTGGAATATGTGGAGCACTGAGGGATGAACGCATGCCGCAGACATAAGATGGTGTCGCATGAGGGAGTATGTTGGTGAGCGCATGCATCATGACTGCATTTTCATACTTGCATTAATAAGAGTATTTAGGAGTGTTTGACTTTACTGCTTTATCAGTACTGCTTAACTGAATTGATAACATGTTAACCTATGCTTTATTATTCCACTGAGTTGATCACTTACTCCCACGTTATGGGACGGTGTTGTACACACCAACCAAACTTGTTTGAGTTTCAGATGATGGCGATGCTTATGAGGCAAAGCTAAACCTTTGCGATGACGATGTTGTTTGCCCATATATGCTGTATTCTAGCAGCTTCATGTGAGTGATGTCTTGATCGACGGGGTTACAGGGATGTCGATTAGATGACCTTACAGAACTTGGTATATTTTGGAATTGTACTTGTAATTAATTAACCTGGTAACATTATCACACTCTGGAGACTTATCATTGTTTATATATTTTATATATCTATCACAGTCTTCCGCTTACAATTTAACTGTCTCTGGAGTATGATATACTGTTTTGGTATAATCTCACTCATGTTTCAATGCTCTCATCATAATCATTATTATCTATGTTGCATAAGTGATGCGTTGGAACTCGGGAGCTGAGCTTTGCTCGACCCCTGATTTTCAGGGCGTTACACTACCCATCTAAGGTATGGAATGACCTCATTTTTTAGGAAGAAGATTCAAATATTATACCTCACCTGATCAAAAGACAAGGTGTCCTTCCATATGTAGTTGGGGTGCGATGGATCCCTGACTGAGCGGCCCATCATGACGTATGTGTTGTTGATGTCTTAAATATGTCAATAACATGGTCTGTGGATACCATCAATAAACCACTCGATGCCATCGAGCAGAGGTCGATGCTATCGACAATTGCTCTATCCCATTGAGAAAATCTGAGAAATTCCATGTTAGTTGTTGGAATATTTTAGTTTTGCTACTTGATGTCATCGAAGTAAGTTCGACGCCATTAATAAATCTTCAATGGGTGGTCGATGCCATTGACGTCCCATTAAGCAAGCACACAAAATTGCGTTAAGTGTGTGATTTATTTCCTATTCCAGTTGTAATACTTTATATATTGAGAGTAATCGGGATTTGGGAGCGGTAGAAGTGTTCTAAGGCTTTCTAAATCCTTCCTAAGGGTTTCAAGGGCTCGTGAAGTGGACTCAAAGCTTGTTCGAATCGGTAACACTCTATCTTTTGCAATTTCTTCTTTTATAGTGCATTACTTATCGATTTGTGCCGTGGTTTTTTTTCTGAAAATATTTTTTCACCTAAAATTTAGATTATTCTTGTTTGGACTTAGTTGTGCGATTGTGAGTACTTTGCTTGATTCGTCTCACGTTGTTTCCACGATTCCCCAACAAGTGATATCAGAGCTAACGTTGGGAAGCAGATTGAATTTGAAAGTAAGCTATCAATAGCATCTAACCCAAAGTTTTATATAGAAAAATACTCTAGCAAAAACAAATTTGAACTATGGAAAGTTAAGATGAACAATATCCTAGTTCAACAAGGATTAGATGGAGTTCTCGTTGAAAACCACCGGGAATCTATGACAGAAGATGAATGAAATAAGATGGATAAGAAAGCTAAAACCTCTATCCAATTGTGCTTAATGGATGAGGTCTTCTATAATATCATGAGAGAGAAAACTACAAGTACATGGGCGGAATTGGATAATATCTATGCGAAGAAATTTCTTAAGATTCAAGTACACGTGCGAAATTAGAGAATATCTATGAGAAGAATTCACTTGAGGATCGTTTGTATTTGAAGCTACAATTGTTTAATCTGAAGATTGTGGAGGGAGCTGACATTGAGTCCCACATTAGTAACTTTAACAAGTTGATTTGCAAATTGTTAGATGTGGAAGAAATGATGAAAGATGAATATTATACATGTATATTGTTGAATTCTCTCCCAGCATCGTATGAGTCATTCAAGGACTTTATGTGCACTGATAGAATGACCAGTAAGGTCAAGACTATTATCTCATCCTTTCAGTCGAAGGCGATAAGAAAGAAAAGCGGTGATGTGTGTACTTCTATAAATGCACTGGTTATGAGTGGAAGAAATTTTGAGCAGGACAGTGGATCACCACGATCGAAGTCCAAATCCAAGGGTAAGGGTAAAAATAAGTTGAAGTGTTGAAATTGTGGCATGGACGGGCACATGAAGAAGGATTGTCAGAATCATAAGTTAAGAAAGGAGAATTCAAATAGTTCTTCTAGAAAAGCCAACACTGTGGAATCCAGTGAGAAAGCAAACGGTAGTAACGTGATGACCACATCAAAATCTAGGTACTGCAATGAATAATAGATTTTGGATACGAAGGCTTCATACCAAATGGTCCCACATCAGAGTTGGTTCACCAGTTACAATGAGTGTGATGGTTGCCAGGTGTTTATGGGCAGTAATAATGCATGTAAAGTTGTTATTGTTGGATCGGTGTGCATCAAGATGTTTGAAGACATGGAGCGTATCTTGACCGAAGTAAGACACATTCCTGTGTTGAAGAAGAGTTCGATATCTTTGGGAGCACTCGAGGCATTAGGGTGTAAATTCACCAGATTTGATCGTATCCTTAAAGTTTCACAGGCGGCACTCACAGTCATGAAGGAACAGAGGAATAGAAACCTTTATAGGTTGATCGGCAGCACCTCATCGGGTGGAGCTGCATCGTCTGTAGCGGATTCCACGTCTACATATATGTGGCATGAACGCTTAGGCCACGAAAGTGAGTGGGGCATGGAAGTACTTTTTTACCGTCGTTTAATTTCAGTTTTTAAATGCATTGATTTTAGTATATACGAGCATTGTGTATATAGTAAAAAATCAAGGTTGTCTTTTAAGTATAGGAAATATGTTTGTAAGGGAATTCTTGATTATGTGCAATCTGTTGTATGAGAGCCTTTGCTTGTGGTTTCTGGTAGAGGGTTGTCATGGTTTATCACGTTTATTGATGACTATTTCAAAAAAGTGTGGGTTTATTTTATGAAAAATAAATCAATATTTTAACCAACTTCAAACAGTGGAAGGTGATGGTGAAAAAGCAGTCAAGGCGAAAGGTGAAAGTGTATAGGAAATATAACGATGGGGAATTCACTTCAATCGGTATTATAAAGATGAAAGGATCATTAGGCACAACACAATACGCCAAACACCAGAGCAGAATGTTGTGGCTAAGCGGATGAATCATACTCTCTTGGAGAGGGCCCGTTGCATGATGAGCAATGCTGGGTTGGGTAAGGAATTGAGGCTATTAACCTGGCTTGTTACTTGGTGAATTGATCCCCTTCTATGACCATTGAATGTAAAATTTCAAAAGAAGTGTGGAGTGAAATTACGGTTTGGACCATTGTAGTAGAAGTATGGAACAGTTTAGGAGTCCTAAAGGGGGGTGAATAGGAATTTTTAATAATTATACCAATTTAAAAACTTTATTGCCTAACTTAAACTAATTTACAATTAAACTAAGAAAGGCAATATAACTCTAAAGGCTTCCAAGCCAATATAGGATTCAATCACATAGGCTACTCAAGATATGCAAATAAAGCAACTAGCTTATAATATTGTGAACTTGTGTGTGGAATGTTCTACCTATCAATCTTAAGCATTCATTCAATCTTGCATAAATAATTAAGCATTCAAACTCATATAAACATGATTAAACAGATGCTCAAATAACAATTTCAAATATAAGCATGTGTAGTGGTTTGACTACGTGCCTACTCCACTCCCGACAGCCGCATTTATCCTAGAGTGTGCCGGATTTCACTATTGATAGTTTTAAATCAGGTTTACCATAAACCTTTACATCCCTACACGAAAGACTCTACAATTTATGCCATACGCGAGAGCAAAAGGTCTTACACTAAGAACCCACGTTTAGGCCACACCGGCCAAGGTCCCACGCTAGGCACCTACGTTTAGGTCACACTAGCCAAGTTCCCACACTAGGCACCTACGTTTAGGTCACACCGGCCAAGGTCCCACACTAGGCACCTACGTTTAGGCCACATCGGCCAAGGTCCCACACAAGGCACCTATGTTTAGGCCACACAGGCCAAGGTCCCACACAAGGCACCTACGTTTAGGCCACATTGGCCAAGGTCCCACACAAGACACCTACGTTTAGGCCATACAGGCCAAGGTCCCACATAAGGCACCTAATCGAGTTTATGGATAGCAAACTCTTAGCCTCAATCCTTCTCAAGGAATGAGGATAACTTTTGGTCTCTTAACAATGACACTTACTTGTCAGAACGAGTCTTCTTTTGTAGCTTGTCTTGGGTTGCTTGATCTTCCCTCTCTCGTGCTTGAATCAGCTCCCTGATGCTCCCCCAATCATGATGTTATGATTTTGTTGTTGTTTCAGCTTCATGATCAAGTACCTTGCGTATGTTCCTATGAAGGTAACCAAGGTAATGGGAGTTGGTTGAATCTCCTATTAAAGATGATGAATGGATTTCCTTGGGGATTCAACCGATGGACACTCAACAGTATCATAAAAACTATAAATATACCTATAAGGTTACTCTCAATACTCTAGAGAAGGCATGCGATCATGTTCTTCCTTAATAGAAGCATGTAATGCTTATTTGAGTGATGAATCATAAGGAAGAAGACATGAATCTCAATGGAAAAGAGTTCTAGGCTATAGATTCAGCTTGGGGTGCACTAGAGTCTTTAAACTGCCAAAGTCCATGCACTTCACAAAGTTCTGGGTGATTCTTTTATAGAGAAAACGTTCTATCAGATCTATAACGACTTTTTTTCAGTCCTACAGAGGGAACCTTCGGTGGCACCAAACTGCAGTTGTGTTAGTGCTATGATTTCATATCCCTTTGGTTGTCAAATTTTGTAGTACCAAAACCTATATGTCTTGTACTTCTTGTGTTTCTTGTTTGTGTCTACACACTGCTTCAAGACAAGATCATGAATGAAGAATGCTTTCAAGACAAGATCATAAATGAAGAATGTTTGCAAGACATGTCATGAATGAAGTCTACAAGAATAGAAGACTCCAAGTTTGCTTCTATCAAAGTTCAAGATTAGAAGACTTCATCAAGACAAGTCAAGAATGTACCAAGCTCGAGAAAGACCATCAACTCGACTCAAGCTTCTACTTCAAGATCATCTGAGAATACAAAACTTCAAGACTTCAATGTCCATCTCACTTCAAGGTTTGTTTGACCTTAGATTGACCTTAGGTTGGTTTATTTGATAGGTCATTCTTGATACATAATCCGAATATTTTAATTTACTTGGTGTGACTGTTCTAAGACCAGTCTTAGAAATCTTAAGACTAGTCCTAGCTTTGCTTCGACCAGTCTTAGGTTTCTCAGGACCAGTCCTAGGTTTTTACAGATTTTTGGATTTTCCTGGTTGTCCTTCGACCAGTCCTGGACTTTCTTCGACCAGTCCTGAGAAGTCCTACGACTCATCCTTCGACCAGTCGTAGTTCTACGACTCGAACTCCAGCGACTTATCTCGAGTACCACGACCAATCGTAGGTGTCTAACGACCAGTCGTAGGTGGTCCACGACCGGTCGTTGGCTACCCAAGACCAGTCGTGAGAATAGAAAATCTAATCCCGCGGAAATCTTTCAAAATCTTTGACGCTACGACCAGTCCTAGGATTATAAGACCAGTCGAAGATGGGATTTTCTAGGCTATAAATAATGCACGAATTTCAGAGTTTATTCATTCCATTCCATTCAATTCAAGAGATTTAAGGTTATACTCTGAGATAAGTTGTGATTATTTTTTAGGATATTGTGCATATTTAATATTCCTTTTGTTAGCATTTTTCTATTGTGATTTTAATCCATATTCCAATCTTATTTAGAAAAGAGGAATTTGTGATATTCCTTCTTCTGGGATCAAAATCAAATAGACCTTGCTCTTCTTGATTTAATCTAAAATCAATTAGATATAGAACCATTCTTTATGTGAGTATTGGACATTGAACGACGTATCATTTATCTACTCCGATTGGTTCTACTGGGCTACTTCAAAAGGAGATCCAGGTATTTTACTTTGTAATTTACTTTCTCTGGTTTTGTTTGAGATTTGCCAGAAAAATCTCATTATTTTTGGTTATCTGAGGAGAGCCAGAAAACTCAAATTATGGGGGTTTTTGGCTTGTGTAAGCCCGAGATAAAAATACACAATTGTGAAGGTTTTGGGTGAACCTGTGAAAACCTATTTTGATAGTGCATGCTAATATCCCCTGTGTGAGGATATTAGGAGTGGAGTAGCATTCTGTGTGGCTGTTGGCTAACAGTTGGTGAACACACAGGCGAACCACTATATATCGTTTTGTTGTGGATGTGCTTGATTTGTTTATTCATTTATTCCTTTATTATTGTGGATTGCTTTTGTGAATGAATGTTGTAATTTTCATTTCAAGCAAGTGTGGTTGAATGGTGTAATAACTTAGGATTTATTTCTTTAAGTTATTCTTGATTTATTTTCCATATCATTTGTGTTTTCTAAATCGTTCTAGAAATAAAGTTGTCCTACTATAAGCCATTGGTTTTTGGTGTAAGGTTGTCCTTAGAACTGATTTAGTATCATTCTCATATTTCATGTGCTTTGAGATTGTTATTATTTCAACATTGTTATTTATATCTTTTATTATTCCGCTGTTTTAAGTTTTATTTGGCATTGCCCTATTCACCCCCCTCTAGGGCATATAGCTTGGCCCTTTCAAGTGGTATCAGAGCCTAATAGCTCGTGCTTATTGCTTATTTATTGGATTTATTTCCTGAGCTAACGATCTAAGCTATATTAAGATGTCAAATTTTGAAAGCCTATCTGTCACTAGGCCACCACCCTTTAATGGCACAAACTATGCCTATTGGAAAGCAAGGATGAGAATCTTTCTCAAATCCATGGATGAAAGTGTGTGGCTGGCCACAGTGAACGGATGGAAACTACCTATCACCGAAGTAACTGATGAAGATGGTTCAAAATCAATGAAAGTAATATCTTATGCTCTTTGGACCAAACTTCAGAAAAGTGAGAGTAGTGCCAATGCAAAAGCACTAAATGCAATTACTTGTGCATTGTCACCAGATGAATTCAAAAGAATCATCTCGTGTGAAAATGTTAAACAAGCATGGGATCTTTTAGAAATGACACACGAGGGTACATCAATTGTCAAGAAATGTAAAGTCCAACTCCTCACAACTAAATTTGAAGAAATTCATATGGAGGAGAATGAAATGTTTATGGATTTCTACACTAGATTGAATGACATTATAAACTCAATGTAGGGTCTTGGTGATAGAATCCCAGAAAGTAAAGTATGTGCAAAGATACTATGCTCACTTCCTGAACGGTTCAATTCAAAAGTAACCGCGATTCAGGAACTTCGTGATACGGATAACATGAGGGTTGAGGAACTAGTTGGTTCTTTACAGACCTACGAATTGAACTTTAAAGCTCTAAAAGGAAAATCAATTGCTCTCAAGTCATCTAAAAATATTCCACAAGAGAGCACTTCAGACTTTGAAAATTTCGAAGATGATATGGCACTTTTTGTAAAAAGGTTTTATAAAATTTTGAAAAATAAGAAAAAAGGAGATTTTCAAAAATCAAACGATAAGAGACAATCTAAACCTAGAGCTTGAAAAACTTTGAAAGATAGTCAATGTTACAACTGTCAAGAGTATGGGCACTTGGATAATAAATGTCCCAAAAAGGACAAATCAAAAAAGAAGAGTATGTTGGCTACTTGGGATGAATCATTTGATTCGGAATTCTCTTTGAAATCAGAAGATTTTGAAAACGAGTCGGGAGATGATGTTAAAGCCCTTATGACTCTAGCCAAAGTCACTTTTTCAGATTATGATGAAGTAACTAGCGAAGAGAATCTGAATAGTGATTGTGACAATGAAGATGATCTTCAGGATACATACAATGCCCTTTATAAGGAGAGTTGTAAAATTGCTGTCAAGCTTAAATTACAAAAAGAAAAATTTTCTAAACTTAAAGAAGATTATGAGTCTCTTGTCTTTGAAAAACCTCATATTTCCGATTTTTTTGAAAAGACCAAATGTGATTTAAAAATCAAAACCTCCCAAGTTGATGATTTGAAAACCGAGAACGAGAAACTCAAAAATGAAGTAGCTTCTCTTTTGAGTTTAAAAGACACTTGGAGATATGCCCAAGGTGATCCTAAATTAAAAAAATTGTTATCCGGATCGAGAAAATGTGGCGATAGATCCGGGTTGGGCTATGAAAAGAATACTGCTCCTAAGTTTGTGAAAGGAGAGTCTTCAAACTCAAAAGTAAAGTATACTTATCAAGGTTTTTCACAAAATTCAAGGACCTTTCAAAAATCTAAAAATAGCCATGCTAACTTCAATCTTCAAAACCAAAAGCCTTTAGTTGAAAAGATTATTGATCTTCTCAAGGAGCTATTAAAATTTAACTATATAGGTCATTCATATAACAATAGACAGAAAAAGTCCAACTACACTCCTAAACCCAAAACAGTACTGAAATGGGTTCCTAAAGTTGACTGCTTGGTTGCCCACACTACTTTCAAAGCTACAAACCATTCAAAGTGGTACCTTGACAGTAGATGCTCTAGACATATGACAGGCGACAAAGCTTTATTGACCGATCTTGAAGGCAGGACTGATGGGTCTGTCACTTTTGGTGATGGAAGCAATTGCAAAATCATTGGCCAAGGTACGGTTCAGCTTGATAACCTTCCCTTATTTAAAAATGTATTATATGTTGAGGGCTTGAAACACAACCTACTGAGTATATCTCAGATATGTGACAACAATCATAATGTAAAGTTTTCTAATCAAGGTTGTGAGATTGTTAATAAAGAGGGTTCTGTTATATTAACTGGTCGCAGAACTTCTGAAAACTGCTACATCGTTAGTAATGCAAGCTCATCTACTCAATCGTGTTACATGATCTACACTGATGAGACTGAATTATGGCATAAACGCCTTGGACATATACACTACTGGAATTTATTTAGATTGATCAAAAGAGAACTTATAAGAGGTCAACCCAAATTGCAAAAAGTAGACAAAATATGTAGTGAATGCCAGTTGGGCAAACAAATTAGGAGCTCTAACAAGAAAGTGAACTCCAATACCACATCAAGACCTCTTTGAGCTTCTCCATATGGATCTCATTGGACCAACTAGAACGGAGAGTCGAGGTGGCAAAAAATACATCTTGGTTATTGTAGATGACTTTACTAGATTCACTTGGGTATCGTTCTCAAAAGAAAAATCTGAAACCCTAGATGAAGTAAAGAAGATCATCAAACGAATACAAAATGAAAAAGGTTCTCAAGTTTATAAGATCCGTAGTGATCATGGTTCTGAATTCAAAAATAGCAGTTTTGAGAAATTCTATAGCGATCAGGGAATATCACATGAATTCTCTGTGCCCAAAACTCCTCAACAAAATGGTATAGTCGAGAGAAAAAATAGAGTGCTTCAGGATATGGCTAATGTCATGTTAAATAGTATGAAGCTCTCCAAAAATCTTTGGGCCGAAGTAATTAATACTGCTTGCTACATTATTAATTGTGTTTATACTAGTAAATCTAAAAATAAGACTGCTTATGAGTTATGGTTCGGAAAGAAACCTACTGTCAAATACTTTCGAAGTTTTGGCAGTAAGTGTTACATTTTACGAGATCGTGAAAATTTAGGAAAATTTGATACGAAGAGTGATGAAGGTATTTTCCTTGGATATTCCTTAAACAGTCAAGCCTATATGGTTCTAAATAAAAGAACAGGTGTGATTCAAGAGTCCATCAATGTGGTCATTGATGATCATTTGAATACACCTGCTCCGAGTTCAGATGATGATGAAATTCTTATAATTGAAAATCAAGATACCTCTTCATCTCAATCTGAACCTAGGATGTCAAAGATCATCCAACTAATCAAATCCTTGGAAACCCTCTCACTGGAGTTCGTACACGCAAACAACTTGAAAACATACACAATTATGTTTATTTTACATCCCAAATAGAACCGGTCAATATAAAAGAAGCTCTTTCTGACGAAAATTGGATAGTAGCTATGCAGGATGAACTTAATCAATTTGTTCGTAATGGTGTCTGGTATCTTGTTCCTAAACCTAAAGATAAACACATTATTGGAACAAAATGGATCTTTAAAAACAAGTCTGATGAACTTGGAAATGTTATACGAAACAAGGCTAGACTGGTTGTACAAGGGTACACTCAGATTGAAGGCATCGATTACGATGAAACCTTTGCTCCAGTCGCTTGCCTTGAATCTATCAGACTTTTTATTTCCATCGCTTGCTTTAGAAAGTTTAAAATTTATCAGATGGATGTAAAGAGTGCCTTCTTAAATGGCGATTTACATGAAGAAGTTTATGTAGAACAACCCTCAGGGTTTGAAGACCCCAAGCTTTCTGATCATGTATTTCATCTCAAAAAGGCTCTCTATGGTTCAAACAACGCCTGTGGCATGGTATGAAAAATTGACTAAATTCTTACTTAGTCATAGTTTTCAAGTGGGAAGTGTCGATAAGACGCTATTTGTTAAGAAACATAATAATGAGATTTTAATGGTTCAAATCTATGTAGATGATATTATTTATGGATCAACTTGTTCTAACATGTCTATTGAGTTTGCAGAGTTAATGAAATCAAGATTCGAAATGAGCATGGTTGGTAAACTAAATTACTTCCTAGGGTTACAAGTAAAACAACAACCTGATGGAATCTTCATTTCTCAAACCAAGTATGCTACAAACTTGGTTAAAAGTTTTAGATTTGAAAATGGTAAAAAATTTGATACTCCTATGAGTACAACCTTGAGACTCTCAAAAGACTCTACATGTAAAGATGTAGATCCTAAGCTATATCATAGTATGATTGGTAGTTTATTATATCTAACTGCTAGTAGACCTGATATCGCTTTTAGGGTATTTGTGCGAGATATCAGTCTAATCCTAAAGATTCACATCTTACTACTGTCAAACGGATTATTAGATATGTCGCAAGTACAACTAATTTGGGTCTTTGGTATCCTTTTAATACTAATGTTAAATTAGCTGGGTATTCTGATGCTGATTGGTCTGGTAATATTGATGATAGAAAATCAACCAGTGGTGGTTGTTTTTACATTGGAAATTATTTGGTTTCTTGGTTTAGCAAGAAGCAAAGTTCAATATCGCTTTCCACTGCTGAGGCTGAGTATATCGCAGCAGGATATGCATGTACACAACTCGTATGGATGAAACACATGTTAAGCGATTATGGAATTAATCAAGATTCAATGATCTTACATTGTGATAATTCCAGTGCTATCAATATTTCCAAAAATCCAATTCAAAGATTCGCGTACTAAGCATATTGACATTAGGTATCATTACATTCGTGAATTAGTTGAAGAAAAAGCTATCTCTTTGGAATATATTCCAACTAATGTCCAACTTGTTCGATATATTTACTAAACCGCTTTCGACAAAAGGTGTTTACTAAAATGAAATTTGATCTTGGTATGTGCATTTTAAATTGAATATACTTGTCTGCATGTATCATAGTGTACTATATTTTAAATTTTTATGTGTATAAATTTCAATTTCTGAATAAAAATATTTATTTTTGTCGATGCTTAACCGGCCTTTGCCATACACGACGGTCCAACTCGGGATCAGACTCGACCGGTCGTAGAGATCGTGAGCATCATATAATTTGGAGAAAATCACTTTATTCTTCATTTCCTCTTCTTCCTTCGACGAGTCGTGCCTCGACCAGTCTTGAGAGTTCGTGCTTTTCTTCAAGATAAGTTGTTTTTCTTCATTTTTATTGAAGATTTATGCTTTCTATGCTTTGATTTGTAAATTCCATAAGCTAGATCTCGTCTTTTGTTGATTGTTTAGGGTTTTCTCTCTAAAAATCTGATCTAGAGAAACCCACCACTTCTAGTGTTCTTTGTGCTTGGTCCTTGGTAAATCTTGTTGAAAATGGATGTTAGAGGGAAAAAGAAAACTTCCCGTGGTCTATCTTCATCTAGCTCTACATCTATAACAAGACGGCACCTTCGGTCACCCGAAGATGATCCCAATGATGTACGGGAGTTACGTAACCGTAAAGTTATCGTTGAGCGTCCTATAAGTCTTAGTCATATTGAACAATTTGAGATTATACCTCTCCTTGAATCTGTTGGCTGGACTAATATTTTGTTTTGGGGTGGGCTTACATACCAGTCCATTGCACAATCTATGGTTGCATGTATCTCTGATTTTTCCCTTGATAATTTGACATTCTCAATTGCTACTAGAGAAGGGAAATTTTTGATAGATCGATATTTGATATCAGGTATTATGGATATACCTGTCAAAGATGAAGGTATTCCGATTCATACATTATATGACAAACCATCAGAATCAGAAAAACAAATGTTGACAAGAGATTTATGTAATATGGAAGTGCATTGGATACACAAAGGAAATGTGCTCCCTTCAAAATTTTTATTACCTAGATACAGAGTTTTGCACCAGATCTTCACTTCAAACGTGTATCCTCGGTCAGGCAATAAAACCGAGTTAACTGCCTTCATGGTTCAGGTATTGCACTCTGTTGTGTCCGGCATGGTTGTCTGTTTACCTTCTTTGATATGTCATTTTATCATTTAGTTTCGTCTTCATCCGGGTCATAGTGATATTCCATTTGGTTATCTTATGACTTGTTTAGCCACAAATATGCTCATTGCTTTACCTGAGAATGAGGCACCAATTCATCATCTTTTATTCAATAATACTAATTTAAATAAGATGAAGTTGGATTTGCTTCCTGGTCAATTCTATGAAGGTGTTGGTGAAGGTGCTGAAGCAGGAAATGAAGGAGAAGCTGCTGATCTTCCTCCACAGGCTGATATAAATATGGATGATATATTTGAAGAAATTGAAACTAACTCCCAAAATGATTCTCGATTACGATCCATCTTCAGTTATGATGCACGTCTAAGTGCATTGGAGGAGAAGGTTGATAACCTGAGTGTAGCCCATGATATGCAATTTAAATATATGCGAAAATATCTTCGTCGCATTAATAGGGGTTTACATCAGATTGATCCAACCATCCCTACTCCTTCATCTGGATCTGATTAGGTGGATTATTTTTTTTAGTTTGAATATGATGGATTCTGTATAATTATTACGTTTGATGACTTTGGCTGTATGGTTTGGATTGATGACATTGAAGTGTTGAACTAATTTGATAATTAAATCTTAACTCTTCATATGGTGTTCTCTTCTCTCCTTTGACCTTCCCTTGTCATTTTGTGACAAAAAGGGGGAGTAGTATGGAATAGTATGGAAAGGGGGAGAATGGGAGAATGGGAGAAAGGGAGAGAGTGAGTACTTGAATATGGTTGATTGTTTCTACTCACTTAGGGGGAGTAGAGTATTTTTTTTTTCTTCACTCTGATGGCTCATGATTTTTTTCTTCATTTTACTCTTATATTTAGAAATGTGTTTTGTCACAAATTTGACAAAGGGGGAGATTATTAGTGCTATGATTTCAAATCCCTTTGGTTGTCAAATTTTGTAGTGCCAAAACCTATATGTCTTGTACTTCTTGTGTTTCTTATTTGCGTCTACACACTACTTCAAGACAAGATCATGAATGAAGAATGTTTTCAAGACAAGATCATAAATGAAGAATGTTTGCAAGACATGTCATGAATGAAGTCTACGAGAATAGAAGACTCCAAGTTTGCTTCTATCAAAGTTCAAGATTAGAAGACTTCATCAAGACAAGTCAAGAATGTACCAAGCTCGAGAAAGACCATCAACTCGACTCAAGCTTCTACTTCAAGATCATCTGAGAATACAGACCTTCAAGACTTCAATGTCCATCTCACTTCAAGGTTTGTTTGACCTTAGATTGACCTTAGGTTGGTTTATTTGATAGGTCATTCTGGATACATAATCCGAATATTTTAATTTACTTGGTGTGACTGTTCTAAGACCAGTCCTAGAAATCTTAAGACCAGTCCTAGCTTTGCTTCGACCAGTCTTAGGTTTCTCAGACACCCTAGGTTGTTACAGATTTTTGGATTTTCCTGGTTGTCCTTCGACCAGTCCTGGACTTTCTTCGACCAGTCCTGAGAAGTCCTACGACTCATCCTTCGACCAGTCGTAGTTCTACGACTCGAACTCCAGTGACTTATCTCGAGTACCACGACCAGTCGTAGGTGTCTCACGACCAGTCGTAGGTGGTCCACGACCGGTCCTAGGCTACCCAAGACCAGTCGTGAGAATAGCAAATCTAATCTTGTGGAAATCTTTAAAATCTTTGACGCTAGGACCGATTCTAGGATTCTAAGACCAACGAAGATGGGATTTTTCAGGCTATAAATAATGCACGAATTTCAGAGTTTATTCATTCCATTCCATTCAATTCAAGCGATTTAAGGCTATACTCTGAGATAAGTTGTGATTATTTTTTAGGCTATTGTGCATATTTAATATTCCTTTTGTTAGCATTTTTCTATTGTGATTTTGATCTATATTCCAATCTTATTTAGAAAAGAGGAATTTCTGATATTCCTTCTTCTAGGATCAAAATCAAATAGACCTTGCTCTTCTTGATTTAATCTAAAATCAATTAGACATAGAACCATTCTTTATGTGAGTATTGGACATTGAACGACGTATCATTCATCTACTCCGATTGGCTCTACTAGGCTACTTCAAAAGGAGATCCAGGTATTTTACTTTATAATTTACTTTCTCTGGTTTTGTTTGAGATTTGCCAAAAAAATCTCATTGTTTTTGGTTATCTAAGGAGAGTCAGAAAACTCAGATTGTGGGGGTTTTTAGATTATGTAAGCCCGAGATAAAAAGACACAATTGTGAAGGTTTTGGGTGAATCTATGAAAACCTATTTTGATAGTGCATGCTAATATCCCCTGTGTGAGGATATTAGGAGTGGAGTAGTATTCTGTGTGGCTGTTGGCTAACAATTGGTGAACACACAGGCGAACCACTATATATCATTTTGTTGTGGATGTGCTTGATTTCTTTATTCATTTATTCCTTTATTATTGTGGATTGCTTTTGTGAATGAATGTTGTAATTTTCATTTCAAGCAAGTGTGGTTGAATGGTGTAATAACTTAGGATTTATTTCTTTAAGTTATTCTTGATTTATTTTCCATATCATTTGTGTTTTCTAGATCGTTCTAGAAATAAGGTTGTCCTACCATAAGCCATTAGTTTTTGGTGTAAGGTTGTCCTTAGAACTGATTTAGTATCATTCTCATATTTCATGTGCTTTGAGATTGTTATTATTTCAGCATTGTTATTTATATCTTTTATTATTCCGTTGTTTTAAGTTTTATTTGGCATTGCCCTATTCACCCCCCTCTAGGGCATATAGCTTGGCCCTTTCAAGCTGGTGGCATCAAATTATCTCTCGATGGCACCGAATTAGATCTTGAAGTTGCTGGATGAAATTTGTCACTTTCGGTGGCACCAAAAAATGTCTTCGGTGAGAGCCGGTGACATCGAAAGTTCAGTCGGTGGTACCGAATTAACTTCAAATGTTGCTAGATTATTTTGGACACTCTCAGTGGCATTGAAGGTATCTTCGGTGGCACCTTCTCCAACCGAATGTGAGACAGATTTTCCTATTTAAGTTTTTGTCCTGCAATTCATTCAACAACTTTGAACTTTCTAAACCTAACTCTAGAATGATGGAAAATATGGACTTAGAATGGCTTGAATAGATGATCTAAGTAGGTTTTCCTATTATGGGTCAAGGTCATCTATAGGTAAGATCAAGATCGTGGAAGCTTCTCTTTACTTCGAACATTGCTTGGTGCTTCTGCTCCAGTTGCATCGTCGGTCTTCTTTACCAAGGATTGATCTGACTTCTTGACATAACGAGTCACGTAATTGACAAACAAGTGTGCAAAGTGAGTGCACTAACATGGAGTGGTTAGCAGGTATACTACTCGGGATTGCGTGTATTTGATTGCGATACTTACTCTTACATACTGTCAGTTGAGAGATATAAGCTGGACCAAAGGGCTAAAAAGTACATCTTTGTCGGTTATGTTAGTGGTATGAAAGGGTATAAGCTATATGACCGGGTCACACGGAAAATCATCATTAGTCACAATGTCAAATTTGACGAATGATGCTTGTTTTGTAAGGATGAGCATACAGAAGCCAAAAGGTTGGTTGTGGATGTTCAGTTAGACAATGACAAGAAATAACCTGATACATAGATGCAAACAGAGGTATAGGAGTAGGTGGAGCGGCCACCTGTGAGAAAAAATCCTCCAAGGGATCGCAAGTTACTAGCGAGATACAAAGATAACTCAAATGTCACATTTTCTCCCATTATGGATGAGGGGGGTCCGCCTACTTTTCACGAAGCTCTTAATGAGGAAGATGCCAAAAAATGGAAAGTAACGATTAATGATTAGATGAACTCCTTGTACAAGAACGAGACGTAGGAGCTAATGGAGCTTCCCATCGACCGTAAAGCGATCAAGTGCAAACGAATTTTCAAGAAGAAACAAGATAGGTACAAGGTAAGGTTGGTAGTGAAGTAATATGCACATAGAGAAGATATGTACTTCATTGAGATATTCACGTCGATAGTAAAGAAAGTATCTATTAGAGTCGTATTGGTGCTGTTGCTCAATACAATCTTGAGATGAAACATATGGATGTGAAGACTGTTTTCTTGCATGGAGAATTAGAAGAGCAGATTTACATGAAACGACTAGAAAATTTCAAAAAACAAGGGGCAGAGAATAAGGTTTGCAGATTGAAGAGTTCTTTGTACAACCTAAAATAGTTACCTAGGCAGTGGTACAAGAAATTTGATTCTTTATGGTAAGTCAGAGATTTACCAAGAGTATGATTATTGTGGAAATTTCATTATCTTGGTAGTATATGTTGATGACATGCTTATCACCAATCATAGCATGTCTGAAATCGACATACTGAAAACTCAGTTATCAGGGACATTCGAGATGAAAGATCTGGGGGCTACAAAGAGGGTTCTCGGCATTGACATGCACAGAGACAGAAAAATGAGCAAGCTATGGTTATCTCAGGAGGAATACCTTGAGAATGTACTGAAGAAGTATGGGATAGACAAGAGAAAGCCAGTCAGCATTCCCTACGTGGCTCATTTTAAGCGTTCTTCTAATCATTCACTACACTAAAATTACTGATTAGGAATGGCCACCTCTTTGGTTTATGAACAACTGTAAGCTATTCCTAATTAGGAACGGTATGTGTAGAATGGAAGCCACTATAAGAAAGGAGGGAAAAACTGACAGTTGGTGTAACCCTTTGCGGGCAGGAACTAAAGCCAACTACCAGCAAAGGGTCCCTATTAATTCAATATGTGATTGTCCTAATCTCATTTTCGGCCCTTTCCCTCTCCCCTCTCCTCTCTCTCTCTCTCTCTCTCTCTCTCTCTCTCTCTCTCTCTCTCTCTCTCTCTCTCTCTCTCTCGCCTCTCTCTCTCTACTCAAATCTCTGTCTCTCTCCCTCTCTCTCTCTTTCTACACCTCATTGTCTCTGCTCGATCTGTCTTTACCTCTCTCTCTCTATTGTATTTCCTCTTCTTTCTCTCTCATTGGATGACGAATAAGGTGGAGAGGGAGAGCATCCCTCTCTCCAGATTCAGAGTCTTAGTCGTCCAGCTTGAATCGATAGTAGTTTCCGCACCACAGCAGCATCTAGACACCTTGCTCTGATTTGATCTCCTCTCCGATCTTGTTTCCATCATTGACGATGAACCAAAGGCCAGTACTCTCAATTTCATTTCCTTCTACTCCTTCAGATCCAATCCCCGTCTCCGATCTCAACCGTCCGTGCATTTCTTACTTCCAGTGACGGATCTAATTTCTTGATTTTTTATTAATTAGTGGAGAAGAAGCAGATGGCTTCTACTCTGCTCCTTGGACGCTTCTACTATTGGAGCAGCAGCACCAATGGAGCTTCTGCTCTCGACCCAACAAGGAAGAAGAAGCAACTCGTTTTCATGGGCTCTCCTCAGGCATGCATTCATCTCCTCTCTCTCACTCCTTCATCAATTTATACACCATTTCTTTGTATATATCCTTCCATTTTTATTTTTATTTTTTACAGGTCTCAGCATTAGTTCTAGACATTCTAATGAATACTTTTACAGAGCCCAATTCCATGTTTCAGGTATTTGGGGGTGTGGCATTGTTGTTAGGTTTCCTCATTTCCTTATGCTAGAACTGAAAAGTAGGCGAACTGAAAATGTGCTTCATGATAGGCACTGGATTCTCATTTTCAGTTTTTAATTTTTAATTTTTTTTTTTTCCATTTCCTTATCCTAGAACTGAAATGCAGATGAACTGTTTGATCCTTGGCCCCAAGATATGCATCATACTCATTTTTAGTTTGTGTAATGTTCTGTTATCTAGACCGTTTGTCAGCTGGCCCCACCTTGGAAGGACCATTGCTTGAAAAATTCTCCTGGATAGGACCATCCTAAGCTTTCAATAATTTGGCATGTAAAGTGTGTAAGTGCTATGGTTTTCTACTCCTTTGGTTGTCAAATTTTGTGGAATTTTGTGGTGCCAAAAACACAGTATGTGTCTTATGTAGCATGTTGATTTATATATTCAAGACACTGCTTCACAATGCATCAAGTACAATGATCTACTTCAAGAATTGCAAGGTCAAGTACTTTATCCACATCGGTAAGCTTCAATGTTCAGAGTTGTTAAAGAGCTACATCGAAAGACAAGCTTAGTTCAAGACTCAAGTATAGTTCAAAACTCAAGTACAACTTAAGATGAAGTACAATACAAGAACGACAAATCCAAGCTTTAGAAGATCTCAAGTTCAAGCTACATCATGCAGAGATCTCAAGCTTCATAATCTTCAAAAGTTGACCATTATCTGAAGAAATGAAGTTTCAATGTTCATACTTCATGTCCCAGGTATGAAAGACCTTAGACTGACCTTAGGGTAGGTCATTTTGAATACATAATTTAAATTAAATCTTTTTATAGTTGCTTGGACTGTTCTAAGACTAGTCCTGAACTCTGTTCGACTAGTCCTAGAACCGGCTCGACCAAATCAAGAAATTCCAGACTACCCTAATTCTAAGTTTGCAAAATTTTTGAAATTTTTTGTTCGTCCACGACCAGCCCTAGACTCTGTTCAACCGGTCGTGTGAACAATGCATGACTAGTCCTTCGACCAGCCCTGGATCTACAAATCAAACTCCAGTGACCAATCCTGGTGCCTCACGACCAGTTGTTGAGGTGTCACGACGGGTCGTGGACAGGCTTCGACCAATCGTGGAATGGTTTTATCCATCGCGCTCAAATATTCAAAAATCTGTTCGACCTACAACCAGTCATAGTGTCCACAGGACCAGTCGTAGATGTGATTTTTACAACTATAAATAGAGCATAAATTTCAGAGTTTCATATCAAATTTTTAAGAAATATCAAGGCATCACTCTGAGATAAGTCTGTGTTCTTTTTAAGCTACGTTGTGCATATTTAATATTCTCTTTTGTTAGCTTTTCTATATTTGATTTTGTTTCTATATTCCAATCTGATTTGACAAGAGGAATTGTTGTATTCCTTCTTCTTGGAATCAAAATCAAATAGAGCTAACCCAACTCTATTTAATTTAAAATCAATTAGAACCAAGAACCATTTCTTAAGTGAGTATTGGACATTGAACTTCTATTCGAACTTCTACTCCGATTGGTTCTTCCGGGCTACTACAAAAGGAGAAATCCAGGTATTTTACATTTGTATAAATCTTGTATGCTTTTGGTTTCTTTTGAGATTGAGCCAAAAAAATCTCGTTGTGTTGGTTATCTGAGGAGAGCCAGAAAACTCAGAAGTGGGGTTTTTGAATTGTGTAAGCCCATTTGAAAGACACAATTATGAAGGTTTTAGGTGAACCTGAGAAACCTATTTTCATAGTGAACGTTGATATCCTCTGTGTGAGTATATTAGGAGTGGAGTAGCAAGCTGTGTGGCTGTTGTTTAACAGTTGGTGAACACACAAGCGAACCACTATAACTCTTTGTGTTTTGTGGATGTGTTATTTATTTTTCCTATCTTTTATCATTCAAAGTTATGGGATGTATGTGTGGATGTGAATGTTGTAATATTTACATTTCAAGCATTGTGGGGAATGTTGTAATAGTTTAGAATTTATTTCTTGTTATTTCCTTTATTTCCTTTTTGTTTGAGTTTTTGATATTCAAATTGTTCTAGTAAGGCAGTCTCCGCCAGTAAACCCTTGGTTTTTATGGTGCAAGGTTATCCTTAGAACAACATTGGTATCAATCTCTTTATTTGAGGTTACTTTACATTTTCATACTGTGATTTATTTAAAGTGCTATCATTCCTTTATTCATTTAAATTCCACTGTTAAAGTTTTAATTTGGCATAGTCCTATTCACCCCCCCTCTAGGACATATAGCTAGGCCTTTTCAAGTGGTATCAGAGCCTAATAGCTTTTTTTTATTCTTTATATTTGGATTCATTTCCTGAGCTAATCGATCTAAACTATATTCAAGATGTCAAATTTTGATAGCCTTTCAGTTACTAAGCCTCCATCCTTTGATGGCACCAAGTATGCCTATTGGAAAGCCAGAATGAGGATTTTCCTAAAATCCATGGATGAGAGTGTTTGGCTAGCCACAGTAACTGAATAGACCCCTCCTACCACTGAAGTAACTGGTATCGATGGTTCAAAATCAATGAGAGTAACTCCTTATTTTTCTTGGACCACACTTTAGAATAGTGAGAGTAGTGTAAATGCAAAAGCACTAAATGCAATTACTTGTGCACTATCACTGGATGAATTCAAAAGAATTATCTCCTATGATTCTGCAAAGCAAGCTTAGGATATTTTAGAAATAACACACGAGGGTACATCAATTGTCAATAAATCTAAAGTCCAAATCCTCACAACCAAATTTGAGGAAATACATATGGAACAAAATGAAATGTTTATGGACTTCTATACTAGATTACATTGTGAACTCTATGTGAGGTCTTGGTGATAAAATCCCTAAAAGTAAAGTATGTGCAAAGATACTATGCTCACTTCCTGAACAGTTTAATTCTAAGGTAACCACAATACAGGAACTTCGTGATACGAACAATATGAGGGTAGAAAAACTAGTTGGTTCTTTACAAACCTAGGAGTTAAACTTTAAAACTCCTAAAGGTAAATCTATTGCTCTTAAATCTTCTAAATGTATTTCTCAAAAAAATTCTGATTTAGAAATTTCTAAAGATGATATGGCCCTTTTAGCAAAAAAGTTTTACAATATCTTTAAAAGTAAAAAGAGGGTTGATTTTCAAAAATCAAATGATAAGAAAAGATCTAAATCAAAATCTAAACCTTGGAAATCTTTAAAAGATAGTCAATGTTACAACTGCCAAGAATATGGGCATTAAACAAACAAGTGTCCTAAAAAGGACAAACCTAAAAAGAAAGGAATGCTGGCTACTTAGGATGAATATTCTGGCACTGAAGCCTCTTCTGAATTAGAAGATTCTGAAACTGAGTCGGGCAATGAAGTTAAATACCTTATGACTCTAACCAAGTTCACTTTTTTAGATCATGATGATTCAACAAGTGAAGAAAATCTAAATAGTGATCATGAAAATGAAGAAGAACTTCAAGATGCTTAGAATGCCCTATACAAGGAAAGTTGTAAAATTGCCGTAAAACTAAAACTTCAAAAAGAAAAGTTTTTAAAACTTAAAGAAAATTTTAACTCACTTGTTTTAGAAAAATCTCACATTTCAGATTATTTTGAAAAATGCAAATGTGATTTAGATTTCAAAACCTCTCTTATTGAAAATCTTAAATTTAAAAATGAAAAACTTAAAGTTGAAGTCTCTTCTCTTTTGAGTTTAAAGTATACATAGAGGTATGCTCAAGGTGATCCAAAATTAGAAAAACTTTTGTCTGGATCAAGAAAATGTGGCGACCGATCTAGTTTGGGCTATGATAAAAATGGTTCTCCTAAACAGAAGAATACACCTCCTAAGTTTGTGAAAGGAGAGTCCTCAAACTCAAAAGGGAATAGTTCAAATCAAAAGTTTTCTAAAAATGCTAAAACTTATCAATTGTTCAAACCTAAAAGTAATTGTATCAACCATAAAAATCAGAACCGAAACCCTTTAGCTGAAAAAATAGTTGATTTACTTAAGGAGCTCTTAAAATCTAACTCAGTGGGTCATTCTTACAACAATTACAAATACAAGAAGACCGACTATATTCCTAAACCTAAAACAGTTATGAAAAGGGTTCCCAAGGTTACTTGCTTGGTTGACCACATGGCTTTCAAAGCTTCAAGTCACTCAATGTGGTACTTAGATAGTGGATGCTCAAGGCATATGATTGGTGATAAAGGTCTATTCACCGATCTTAAAGACATGGCTAATGGTTTAGTCACATTTGGTGATGGTAGCAACTGCAGGATTATTGGCCAAGGTACGGTTCAACTTTCTAATCTCCCTTTATTTGAGAATGTTTTATATGTTGAAGGGTTAAAACACAATCTGTTAAGCATATCTCAAATATGCAATAAAAACCACAGTATTAAATTTTCTAACCTAGGATGTGAAATCTTAAACAAAAATGGTTCAATAATATTAACTGATCACAGAATTTCTGAAAACTGGTATATTGTTAGCGAATCCAGCTCATCTAGTCAATCGTGTTACATGGTCCATACTGATGAGACCGAATGGCATAAACACCTTGGACATGTACACTACCGCAATCTATATAGATTAAGCAAAAGAGAACTGATAAGAGGTCTACCTAAATTACAGAAAGTAGACAAAGTATGTGACAAATGTCAGATTGGCAAATAAATTATGAGTGCTCACAAAAAGGTGAACTCCAATGCCACATCTAAACCTCTCAAACTTCTTCACATGGATCTTGTAGGACCAACCAGGATGGAGAGTCGAGGTGGCAAAAAATACATTTTGGTAATCGTGGATGATTTTACCAGATTCACTTGGGTAGCCTTCTTAAGGGATAAATCAGAAACCCTTGCCGAAGTAAAAAGGATTATCAAACGGATCTAAATTGAAAAAGGTTCTCAAGTCAGTAAGATCCGTAGTGATCATGGATCTGAGTTCGAGAATAGCTATTTTGAGAAATTCTATTGCGATCAAGGAATATTACATGAATTCTCTACAACTAAAACACCACAACAAAATGGAATTGTTGAAAGAAAAGATAGAGTGCTTCAAGAAATGGCTAATGTAATGTTAAATAGTATGAAGCTCCCTAAAAATCTTTGGGTTGAAGCCATAAATACTGTATGTTATATAATCAACTGGAATTATACGAGAAAATTAAATGGTAAGACGGCTTATGAAATATGGTTTGATAAAAAGCCTACTGTCAAATACTTTCGAGTTTTTGACAACAAGTGCTATATTTTATGTGACCGTAAAAATTTGGGCAAGTTTGACACTAAAAGTGATGAAGGAATCTTTTTAGGGTATTCTTTAAATAGTCGTGCATATTGTGTACTGAATAAGAGAACTGGTGTTATTCAAGAGTCCATCAATGTGGTCATTGACAATCACTTAACACACCTGTCTCAAATTCAGATAATGATGAAGTTATTTTAATTGACAAACCTAATACTTCATCAAATAAAGTTAACTCTGAACTGAGGACTGTCAAAGATCATCCAACCACTCGAATTCTTGGAAACCCTCTCACTGGTGTGTGCACTCGTAGACAACTAGAAGACATATGTAATTACGTGTGCTTTACATCCCAGATAGAACCGGCTAACATAAAAGAAACTCTTACTGACAAAAACTGGAGAGTTGCGATGCAAGAAGAGCTTAAACAATTTATGAGAAATGATGTTTGGTATCTTGTTCCTAGACCTAAAGATAAACACATTATAGGAACTAAGTGGATTTTCAAAAATAAGTCTAATGAACTTGGTAATATAATTCGAAACAAAGCTAGAGTGGTTGTAAAAGGGTACAATCAAATTGAAGGAATAGATTATGATGAAACCTTTGCCGCAGTAGCTCATCTTGAATCAATCAGACTATTTATATCCATTGCTTGCTTTAGAAAATTCAAAATTTATCAAATGGATGTAAAAAGTGCCTTATTAAATGGTGATCTACATGAAGAAGTGTATGTTGAACAACCAATGAGTTTTGAAGACCCTAAGAACACTGATCATGTCTACCACCTTAAAAAGGCTCTCTATGGATTGAAAGAAGCTCCGAGGGCATGGTATGAAAAATTGACTAAGTTTTTACTAAGTCATAATTTTCAAATAGGAAGTATTGATAAAACTTTGTTTGTTAAGAAACATAACGATCATATCTTAATTGTTCAGATCTATATTGATGATATTATTTATGGATCTACCTATACTAACATGACTGTTGAGTTTGCAGATTTAATGAAATCTAAGTTCGAAATGAGCATGGTTGGGGAATTGAATTATTTTCTAGGGTTGCAAGTAAAACAACAACCTAATGGTATTTTCATTTCTCAAACCAAATATGCTTTGAACTTAATTAAAAAGTTCAGATTTGCGAATAAAAAAAATTTTGATACTCCTATGAGTACAACCTTACAACTCTCAAAAGACTCTACGGGTAAAAATGTGGATCCTAAATTATATCACAGTATGATTGGTAGTTTACTTTATCTAACTGCAAGTAGACCTGATATTGCTTTTAGTTTTGGTATTTGCGCTTGATATTAATCTAAACCTAAAGAGTCCCATCTAACTGCTGCTAAGCGGATTATGCGATATGTCGCAAATTTAGCTAGTTTGGGTCTTTGGTATCCATGTGATACTAGTGTTTAGTTGGCTAGGTACACTGATGCTGATTGGGCTGGTAATATCGATGATAGAAAATCAACTAGTGGTGGTTGTTCTATATTGAAAATTGTTTGGTTTCATAGTTTAGCAAAAAGCAAAGTTCTATATCGCTCTTTACTGTTGAAGCTGAATACATCGCAGCTGGAAACGCGTTTACTCAACTTGTTTGGATGAAAGGATGAAACGTATGTTAAGCAATTATGAAATTGCACAGGACTCAATGATTTTATATTGTGATAACTCCAGTGTAATAAATATTTCAAAAAATCCAATCCAGCATTCACGTACCAAGCACATTGACATTAGGTATCATTACATTTGTGAATTAGTGGAAGAAAAAATAATATCTTTGGAATACATTCCGACCGAGACTCAACTTGCTGACATTTTCACTAAACCGCTCGAAAAAAGCAGGTTTAATAAATTGAAGTTTGATCTTGGTATGTGTAATCTAAATTGAATATTCGTGCATGGTTGTATCATAGTGTATATATGTTTAATAATTTAATTGTTTAAATTTCAAAATTATATGAAAAATGCATATTTTAACCGGTACATGACTAGTCGTGTAACGCGCTGGACCTTTTAAAATTTGGGAAAAATCTCTTCTTCTTCATTTCCTCTCCAACAAGCCAACGCCTGACAGGTCGTACCCACCTTCCTAGATCTTCCAGGTTAGTGCGTCATTTGCATTTTTCTTGTAGATTCTAGTAAATATTACTTCATTTTCACTCTTGGAGTAATTTATTTTGTCATTCATTGTGATTTTGGAGTTTTTATTTTGAAAATTCTGATCTAGTAAAACCCCACTCCACAACTTTTAAAGCTACTTGTTTCTTTGATTCTCTTATTGCAAATGGATGCTAGAGGGAAAAAGAAAACTTCCCATGGTCCATCTTCTTCTAGATCAACTCCTATCACTCGGCGCCATCTTCGGTCATTCGAAGATGATCCCTCATATGTGCGGGATTTGCGAATGCACGATGTCATTGTTGAACGTTATGTTGATCTTAACCACATTGCTCCTTTTGGTATCTTTCCACTTCTCCAAACTGTAGGATGGGCTAACGTCTTACATTGGGGTGGGCCTGCATACCAATCTATTGTTCAATCCATGTTTGCATGTATTTCTGATTTTTTTGCTGAGAATTTAATGTTTAAAATTGATGCTAGAGAAGGTCCATTTGATGTAGATCATCATCTGATATCTGGCCTTATGGATATACCTATTAATGATGAGGGTATTCCTATTCATACTCTACTTAAGAAACTCACAAAATCAGAAAAACGCATGCTCACTGGAGCATTATGTAATATGAATGTGCAATGGACTCATAAAGGGAATGTGCTCCCCTCAAAGTACTTCTTACCCAGATACAAGGTTCTCCACAGAATCTTTATTTCAAATCTGTATCGCGTTCTGGTAACAAAATATAACTGACTTCCTTTATGGTTCGGGTTTTACATCCTATCATCTCTGGTACTAAAGTTTGTCTGTCTTCTTTAATATGTCATTCCATCATTCAGTTTCGTCTCCACCCAAGTCACAGTGATATTCCATTTACCTATCTTATGACTGTGTTAGCTAAACATATGCTAGTTGTTATGCCTGTTGAAGAGGCTCTTATTCATCATCTTATTTTTAACAATTCAAATATAAATAAGATGAAATTGAGATTGGTTCCTGGCCAAATGGATGTTGGTGGTGGTGGAGCTGAAGCAGGGAATGTCAATGAGGCTGGTGATCTTCTTAATGATGTTAATATGGATGATATTTTTGATGAACTTGAATTAGACTCTACTAATGATCCTGACTATGAACCATTCAATTTTGATGCTCATGTTCGTGCACTTGAGGAGAAGGTAGAGAACATGAATGTTGCCCATGATTTATAATTTAAATATATGCGCAAGTATCTTAGGCGTTTAAACAAGGGCCTTCATCAACTTGATCCTACCAAACCTGCTCCTTCTTCAAGATCTGATTAAGTGTTTTTAATCTATGGTCTGTAATAACTTTTATACTTCTTTACTCACTTTCAGTTTTTAAGACTGATTTTGTTTGACTTTTGTTTAATCTGGTTATTGATATGTGCACTTTGAATTTGCTTATATTTTTCTCATGTCTTACCTAGTTATTTCATTTATTACTCTCCTGATTATTATTTCCATTTATTCTTCCTTTGTCATATTATGACAAAAAGGGGGAGAAGATTTTGGTATGATTGCTTATGGATATGGGATGAGTAATATGGAATGGTTATGGATTATGGGGTAGCTGCATAATTCATTCTTATGGATATATGTGTGCTACTCAGGGGGAGTAAGTAAAGAGGAGTTTTACCTACTACATGATGGTGTCTGCTAGTTGTTGACAACTGGTGCATGATTTATTATTGAGCCTGTTGTGCTTGTGCTTCTCTTAGGTGTGTTTTGTCACAAATTTGACAAAGGGGGAGATTGTAAGTGCTATGGTTTTCTGCTTCTTTAGTTGTCAAATTTTGTGAAATTTTGTGGTGCCAAAAACACAGTATGTGCCTTTTGTAGCATGTTGATTTATATATTTAAGACACTGCTTCTCAATGCTTCAAGTACAATGATCTACTTCAAGAATTGCATAGTCAAGTACTTTATTCACATCAGTAAGCTTCAATGTTCAAAGTTGTTAAAGAGCTACATCGAAAGACAAGCTCAGTTCAAGACTCAAGTACAGTTTAAAACTCAAGTACAACTTAAGATGAAGTACAATTCAAGAACGACAAATCCAAGCTTTAGAAGATCTCAAGTTCAAGCTACATCATGCAGAGATCTCAAGCTTCATAATCTTTAAAGGTCAACAATCATTTGAAGAAATGAAGTTTCAATGTTCATACTACATGTCCCAAGTATGAAAGACCTTAGACTGACCTTAGGGTAGGTCATTTTGAATACATAATTCAAATTAAATATTTTTATAGTTGCTTGGACTGTTTTAAGACTAGTCCTGAACTCTGTTTGACTAGTCCTAAAACTAGCTCGACCAGTCCAAGAAATTCCAAGACCAGTCCTAAGTTTGTTGCAAATTTTTGGAATTTTTTTGTTTGTCCACGACCAGCCCCTGGACTCTATTCGACCGGTCGTGTGAACAAGACACTACTAGTCCTTCAACCAATCCGGATCTATGACTCAAACTCCAAACACCAAACTCGGTGCCTCACGACTGGGTCGTAGGATGGTCACGACCAATCGTGGAGGTGTCACGACCCGGTCGTGGACGTCTTCAACTGGGTTGTGGAATAGTTTCATCCGATCGCGCTCAAATATTCAAAAATTTGTTCGACCTACGACCAGTCATAGTGTCCACAGACAACCATAGATGCAATTTCTGCAACTATAAATAGAGCACGAATTTCAGAGTTTCATATTAAATTTTCAAAAAAAATCAAGGCATCACTCTGAGATAAGTCTGTGTTCTTTTTAAGCTATGTTGTGCATATTTAATATTCTCTTTTATTAGCTTTTTTATATTTGATTTTGTTTCTATATTCCAATCTGATTTGAAAAGAGGAATTGTTGTATTCCTTCTTCTTAGAATCAAAATCAAATAGAGCTAACCCAACTCGGTTTAATTTAAAATCAATTAGAACTTAGAACCATTTCTTAAGTGAGTATTGAACATTGAACTTCTATATTCGAACTTCTACTCCGATTGGTTCTTCCAGGCTGCTACAAAAGGAGAAATCCAGGTATTTTACATTTGTATAAATCTTATATGCTTTTGGTTTCTTTTGAGATTGAGCCAAAAAAATCTCATTGTGTTGGTTATCTGAGGAGAGCCAGAAAACTCAGAAGTGGGGTTTTTGAATTGTGTAAGCCCATTTGAAAGACACAATAGTGAAGGTTTTAGGTGAACCTGAGAAACCTATTTTCATAGTGAACGTCGATATCCCTTGTGTGAGGATATTAGGAGTGGAGTAGCAAGTTGTGTGGCTGTTGTTTAACAGTTGGTGAATACATAGGCGAACCACTATAACTCTTTGTGTTTTATGGATGTGTTATTTATTTTTCCTCTCTTTTATCCTTTAAAGTTTTGGATGTATGTGTGGATGTGAATGTTGTAATATTTACATTTCAAGCATTGTCGGGAATGTTGTAATAGTTTAGAATTTATTTCTTGCTATTTCCTTTGTTTCCTTTTTGTTTGATTTTTTTATATTCAAATTGTTCTAGTAAGGTTGTCCTGCCATAAACCCTTGGTTTTTATGGTGCAAGGTTGTCCTTAGAACAACATTGGTATCAATATCTTTATTTGAGGTTACTTTACATTTCCATTCTATGATTTATTTAAAGTGTTATCATTCCTTTATTCATTTTAATGCCGCTGTTAAAGTTTTAATTTGTCATAGTCCTATTCAAACCCCCCCCCCCCCCCCCCAGACATATAGCTACGCCTTTTCAAAGTGACAGTTTAGAAGTGAAATGTGGCAATGGTCCGCATTCGGCTTTCAATCTAGGATGCTAATCTAGCCTGTGAGAGTTGGCCCCTTAATACATATAACTTTACTATTAAAACTGATTAGACCTTACCCTACTGAATTTGGTTATGGGTTTTAAATAATTAGATGTATGACTAGAAAGGACCCAACCTTAGCAAGATCTGGACCCATTAATCGGAGTTTAGGTACGATGGAACCCAACTTGCGGACAGCCTCAGGGAATATATGAATATGAAAGGTCCATGCCAATCATTAGGCACTCCATTAATGCATGTGACCTAACCTAAAACTTAAGCGGGTTGGCCAATTAATAAGTCAATGTATTTGATTTTTGGGTCAAAGCACTATTTGTACATGTGTGACACTACATGCATGTACGGTTTGGTCAATTTGGTGGTCAAAATTCAACAGCTAAAATTAAATGATTAGGGCATCCTAAGTAATGGGATTTTTTACAAAGGATGTGGGCATGTGGCTCAGTAATCCAGCCATTAAGGGCCTGTTTGGATACGGACGTGGATTGCCTGTAAAGGCCACAACCTCGATGTCGGTAGGGAGTAAAAGTGATCATGACATATAGGATGTGAAATGCACAAGTCATATTATCCAAGTCATGTATCAAAGCTATGCATACAGCGTGATCATGTAGGGAGACCTTACCTCATATAAAGTCCCCTAAGTGTCTCAAGTTAAAGGGCATATGCTATGAACAACCGTCATCCACAACATGCATACAAATTATGTGTACGGGCATATAACTGGGCATGATGTCATTACATTAAGCATGTTATCAGTGTGTCCTATCAAGCCAAGTACACTAGCATGTTATTAGACATATCATGTGATAATCGACCTTAATTAGCACATCATATACATAGAGTGGGACCCGAACGACAGGCCCCACTAGGAAGTTAGTAGTCTATGCGGTGTGGTTCATGTTAGACTAACATTGGCTTCTCATGTAGCATGTACATAAAAAGACTAATAGCCGGATATTAGGCATGGATAAAATACATATCCTAAGGTGGGGCCCACTGGGTGTGACCTGGGTGGACACCCACATGTGCAATATGTGTGCAACTGGGCTACCAATCTATTGGGCACATGGCCCACTAATAATATCCTAAAATAATCAAATTATCCATGGGCCAACGACATCACTATAATTACTTTAATAGGATGATCTGCGCTGTTTGAACATTTCTAACCTAAACCGATGGTTACTGATCGTTATTTAGTCACTAGGATGCGATCCTATGCTTATGGCCCATCCGAGTTTTAAGATTTCATCATTTCAGGCAAAGTATATGCCTCAATGGATTTACTACAACCATAGTGTCAACATTACATACGTACACTAATTAGAAATATTAAACTTGATTTAATAATTAAATTCAAACCCCTGCAAAATATATTATGCATATTACCTTATGATTATAGAGGTTCTGAATCTAGGGTGCCAAACATAGCCAAAGGATTCCAAAAATCTAGGGATCCCAAGTTCAAGGGACTCCAAATCGAATGGATCCCAAATAAACAAGATTCTCAAATGTAAGGGATCCCAAAACAATCATATTTCCACCCCCACAGTTCCCTATGGTGTGAATCACCTAAGATCTGGATTGGCTTGAACTTTGGGCTCATGGCCTAACATGTCCTGTAAAAAAGGTGAACAGCGTGGATGCACATAAACATCAAGGTGGGTCCCATGAGTGGGACTGCAATTGTTGTCAAATAGGGGCAGCCCTCCCTACCCAACTGTTCGCCTCGATGTGGTCTGCCTAAGATTCGGATTGGCCTGATTTTTGGGCCCTTGGCCTAAAATCATAAGGATGAACGGAGCGGATGACACATAAACATCATGGTGGGCCCCATACTCCATGCCCTAGTGGACATCTGCCCGTCTGGAAACTGGCTACATTGCTAACACATTACTAGCTCTTTTTTTTATTGTTGTATTTTTCTTGCTTATGTGGGGTCCATATGGATGATCCACTCCATCCATCGGATTGGCCAGCTTGAGTGGGGATTTAGAAGGTTTTAACAGTAGGAATTTAATCCTCTCATTAAGGCCCATTCGAGACTCGAATCTTCCCCATTTTTTGGCCCATGGCCTAAAATGATCTGAGGAAACATATGGACGACGTGGATATACAAAATACATCAAGGTGGGCCCCACGAGTGGGAACCTACAACCCCACATCCGCATGGGCAAAAGTCGACAAATGTGGTGGTTCCTAGCCCATCGTGTTGGGATATGGAGTTTGAAAAACTATTTAAATAAAATAAATTTAAATTGAGAAAAAAGAGAAAACTTATCGGTTTATAAAAGTTGAGGCATGACATGAGTCACTCGGCTTGAAATCGAATTTGTTTCCCTTGGACAGTGTCCCAAGTGTGACAGGTTTCTAGAGCAATCGACCTCCAGGATACAACAACTATGACTCGGTCCCAGCGGTGCACTCACTGTACACGGGTTCGAACCACTTTGTAGTCTTAACCCGAACTAGAAAACACTTAAACCGTACTTTTAATATAAAATAAACTTTTTCTTACTTTTTTAAAATAGATGAAAGAAAGTCTATTTATAGACTTTGTGAAGACACCCTTTCACAAAGGGTTGTGATTATTAGGTTTAAACCCAAGTGGTGCGACCCTTAGGCTTCAAAAGACACAACTTTTTAAAACAAAAATTGAAAGGATATAACCTTTCGGTGAAAAGACACATCCGTAGGGCACATGCGCACCTATGGCCTCAGCCATGGTCCATCCCAATGGATATTTTGAAACACTAAATTATTTTAAAATAATTTAAAATACAACAATCCCCCACATGTTTCAAAATTTTTGATATTTTGGGTTAAGATGGAAGAGTTATGCAATGGTGTCGGTGTCACTACAGACTTGAACCAACATTAGAGTAAACATAACAGGTCTACAGGAATTAGGTAATACCATAGTCTTGAACTTGATTCCTTTTGATGTAGATCGCAAGTACATGCCACTCATACAACTTTTCTGCTACAAGTGACTGCGGTTCGATGCATTTCGGCCATACAACATTACCTAGATTTCATGAGTGCTCTAGAGAATTTGCCTAGATTCTCATAGGAAGCGACCTCCTCCTCCACACCCATATAAGTGAATTCCATCAAGTGTACGCAGCAATTGGGTACACCACCAAATATATGGCTATGAATTCATTAAGAGTTCAAAAACTCATCCTTCTTCATTACTACTCGCACTGTACACCATAGAAGGGGCTCATTTACATTAGTGCAATCATCTAATTCATGTCTCGTTATTTACCCATTGAACCTATCTAATAGGATCTCTACTCGTATAGATTAGGTTGCCAACACTGGTAGCTCATATATTAGGCTCAATTCATTCCTTCGATGTATCATTGACTAATCTTTTAGATAGTCATTCGGTCCGAGGATTTATGACCCATAGGCCTTTTACCTCCACCTGTTATTTATCCGTCAGGCTTTTGCCCATTACGAAAAATTAACCATTGTTACCTTCCATAAGAGTTAGGCTCTGTCTTACTCCCAATATGGTTGATCATCCTTTCAGACTAACTATGGATCATCACCTTAATCAGTTATTGCCTAACCAACTAGCTACACAAAAACAAGCCTCTGCTTAGGCAGAATCCTCATTTTGCTCCTCAATCAAGTCTTTGGTAGTCAGTTGCAACCTCTTTGGCTATTCATATCTCAAGCTAAAGCATACTAAACTCATTTCAAACCTCTCAGAGTCAACAATTACAACTTCATCAAGTAACAGATATTGAGCATCACTTTTATTATGATAGCTGTCGTATCACCGGCTCTGAATATAACCAACTTTTTTAGTCTTGAATGTACTCTTACCATTCAACCAACTTCACTAGCCCAACAGTCAACCAACTGGTTGCAAAGTCAATCGACCTTATTGTATCTGCAATACAAAGAAGCTGGAGTAATATATCATGCATAGACATATGACAACTAAAATAGAGTGTAACTTTCATATAATCATATCACAACATTATCATGTTATCATATGTTCCTTAACACATGAAAGGTTGGCCAATTTATCAGTTAGTGATTAGAATTCAATACAATCAATGGATATTTAGCAACTAAATATGGAGGAAAAATGTCCAAGTTCATTATCATGTATCTTGATCGATGGATTGAACAATGAGCTCCATATGTGCATAAGTTTGGCCATTAGATACATTTGTTGATGGTAAAACAATACTGTTCATTACATAAACTTATAGTCTCATATGAATACCAATCTCAAATGTCCAAATTTAGCCTCCAATGAGAATAAAATATAGCCTAAAAATATCATTGATCCAACAATCATCTTATGAATTCAGACCGTTACCAATATTCTTTCTACCATTCATTTGATGGCTACCAATTTGATAATTAAAACATGCAATATGTTTAATTACAGACACCTTGTCTCAAAGACCTACACATCAACATAAAATATATGCATATTGATCCATAACATTCAACATATAGTTTTCTTAGTGCAAATCTTCAATTTTATATCAACCCATTTATAAAATACATATTGACTAAACTTGGATTCCATGCGTTAAGTGGTTTATGCATCCGAGTGCACCCCCACAATTTCAGATTTAGCCTTGATAGATATATCTATGGGCCACTTGATAATCTATTAAGAAAAATCTTTCATAGGAACCATCATATGAATTGACAAACACGTGTCTTACACTACGCCAAAACAGCGAAAAAAGGACGGTCCAAAACCGTCTCAAATGATCAAAAAGGACGATCATGGACCGTTGCATAGGCCATCAAATTTTGACGTGTCCTATTACTTAAAGGATAGTTAAAAACCGTCATTCTTATTGACGAAAAAAAGACGGTGATGGACAGTCCTAAAAAAGGACGGTCATAGACCGTCCTTAAAATGGACTATTATAGACCGTCTCTTATGAGCCCAACAAGGACGTCCATGGACCGTCCTTTAAAAGGACTGTCATAGACCGTCCTTCAAAAGGACTATCAGGAACCATCCCATATGAGCCTTCAAACGACGGTCATAGACCGTCCTTTAAACGGACGGTCATGGACCGTCCTTAAAAAGGACTGTCATGGACCGTCTCGTATGAGCCATCAAAGGATGGTTATAGACCATATCTTTAAAAGGACGATCATGGACCGTCCTTTTAAAGGATCAAGCTATGAGCCGCTCTCTTATCACCCTTAAAGGATATTTCAAATTTGACTATCTTCTTCCCGATATACACACGTTTATACAATATATTTCATCACATTCACATCCTGATATACACCTGTTATATAATATATTTCATCACATTCACATCACATCCTGATATACACCTGTTATACAATATATTTCATCACATTCACATCCATCTAAACCCAAACTCACACAATCTTCCTGATATACACCTGTTAAACAATATATTTCATCACATTCACATCCATCTAAACCCAAACTCACACAATCTTCCTGATATACACCGGCTAAACAATATATTTCATCACATTCACATCCATCTAAACCCAAACTACGTAAATCCATCCAAACACACAATCTTCCTGATATACACCTGTTATACAATATATTTCATCACATTCACATTCACATCTATCTAAACCCAAACTACGTAAATCCATCCAAACACAATCTTATCCACATTACATTCATACACGCAAAATACATATAAGTTTAACTTCATAAGTAAAAAAATAATCTTATCCACATTTCATCACATTCACATCCATCTAAACCTGAACTACATAAATCCATCCAAACATAAACTACATCCATCCAAATACAAACAATCTTATTCACATTACATTCATCCACACATAATACATATAAACAAGTTTAGGTTTAGGTTAGGTTATAAGCTATAGGTCTAGGGAATTGAGAATAGGTTAAGGTAGGTTTAGGAAATTGGGTTCGGGTTCGGGATCGGGTTTAGGTTTGGGTTTTCAAGTTTAGGTTTAGATTTAGGTTAGGGAGTTAAGATTAGGATTAGGTGTAGGTGTAGGTTTAAGGATTTGAGAATAGGTTAAGGTTTAGGTTTAAGAATTCGAGTTCGGGTTCGGGATTGGGTTTAGGTTTGGGTTTTCGGTGTTTAGGTTTAGGTTTAGGTTTAGGTTAGGGAGTTTAGATTAGGATTAGGTTTAGGTTTAGGGATTTGAGAATAGGTTAAGGTTTAGGTTTAGGAAATTGGGTTCGGGTTCTGGATCGGGTTTAGGTTTGTGTTTTCAAGTTTAGGCTTAGGTTTAGGTTAGGGAGTTTAGATTAGGATTAGGCGAAGGTGTAGGTTTAGGAATTTGAGAATAGGTTAAGGTTTAGCTTTAGGTTAAGGTTTAGGTTATAAGCTATAGGTTTAGGAAATCGGGTTCAGGTTTGAGATCAGGTTTAGGTTTGGGTTTTCAAGTTTAGGTTTGAGTTTAGGTTAGGGAGTTGAGATTAGGATTAGGTGTAGGTGTAGGTTTAGGGATTTGAGAATATATTTAGGTTATAGGTTATAGGTTCTGTGTTAGTTTAGGTTAAGGTTAGAGTTTAGGTTTTTAGGTTATAAGCTATAGGTTTAGGGAATTGAGAATAGGTTAAGGTTTAGGTTTAGGAAATCGGGTTCGGGTTGGATCGGAGTTTCGGTTTGAGTTTTCAAGTTTATGTTTAGGTTTAGGTTAGGGAGTTGAGATTAGGATTAGGTGTAGGTTTAGATTTAGGATTTGAAAAGAAAGTTAAGGTTAAGGTTTAAGAATTCGAGTTCGGGTTGGGATTGGGTTTAGGTTTGGGTTTTCAAGTTTAGGTTTAGGTTTAGGTTAGGGAGTTTAGAATAGGATTAGGTGTATGTTAAGGTTTAGGTTTAGGAAATCTGTTCGGTTCGGGATCGAGTTTCGGTTTAGGTTTTCAAGTTTAGGTTTAGGTTTATGTTTGGGAGTTGAGATTAGGATTAGGTGTAGGTTTAGGTTTAGGATTTAGCTTGCCTTAAGTTAAGGTTTAGAATCTGGGTTTGGGTTCGGGATTGGGTTTAGGTTTGGGTTTTCAAGTTTAGGTTTAGGTTTAGGTTAGGGACTTTAGATTAGGATTAGGTGTAGGTTAAGGTTTAGGTTTAGAAATCGGGTTCGGTTCTGGATCGGGTTTGGTTTGGGTTTTCAAGTTTAGGTTTAGGTTTAGGTTAGGGGAGTTGAGATTAGGATTAGGTGTAGGTTTAGGTTTAGGGATTTGAAAAACGACTTAAGGTTAAGGTTTAAGAATTCGGGTTCTGTGTTCTGGATTGGGTTTAGGTTTGGGTTTTCAAGTTTAGGTTTAGGTTTAGGTTAGGGAGTTTAGATTAGGATTAGGTGTAGGTTAAGGTTTAGGATTTGGGAATAGGTTAAGGTTTAGGTTTAGGAAATCGGGTTCGGGTTCTGAGTTTAGGTTTGGGTTTTCAAGTTTAGGTTTAGGTTTAGGTTAGGAGTTTAGATTAGGATTAGTTGTAGGTGTAGGTTTGGAATTTGAGAATAGGTTAAGGTTTAGGTTTAGGTTTAGGTGTTTAGGTTATAAGTATAGGTTTAGGGAATTGAGAATAGGTTAAGGTTTTTAGGAAATCGGGTTCGGGTCCTGGATCGGGTTTAGAGTTTGGGTTTTCAAGTTTAGGTTTAGGTTTAGGTTAGGGAGTTGAGATTAGGATGAGAGTGTAGGTGTAGGTTTAGGGATTTGAGAATGGTTAAGGTTTAGGTTTAAGAAGTCGGGTTCTGGATGGGTTTAGGTTTGGGTTTTTAAGTTTAGGTTTAGGTTTAGGTTAGGAGTTTAGATTAGGATTAAGTGTAGGTATAGGTTTAGGAATTTGAGAATAGGTTAAGGTTTAGGTTTAGAAATCGGGTTCGGGTTCGGGATTGGGTTTCGCTTGGGTTTTCAAGTTTAAGTTTAGGTTTAGGTTAGGGAGTTGAGATTAGATTAGGTGTAGGTTTAGGTTTAGGATTTGAAAACAAAGTTAAGGTTTAAGTATTCGGGTTCGGGTTTGGGATTGGGTTTGGGTTTGGGTTTTCAAGTTTAGGTTTAGGTTTAGGTTAGGAGTTTAGATTAGGATTAGGTGTAGGTTAAGGTTTAGGATTTGGGAATAGGTTAAGGTTTAGGTTTAGGAAATCGGGTTCGTGTTCAAGTTCGGGTTTAGGTTTGGGTTTTCAAGTTTAGGTTTAGGTTTAGATTAGGAGTTTAGATTAGATTAGTTGTAGGTGTAGGTTTAGAGAATTTGAGAATAGGTTAAGGTTTAGGTTTAGGTTTAGGTTAAGGTTTAGGTTATAAGTTATAGGTTTAGGGAATTGTGAATAGGTTAAGGTTTTTAGAAATCGGGTTCGGGTTCAGGATCGGGTTTAGGTTTGGGTTTTCAAGTTTAGGTTTAGGTTTAGGTTAGGAGTTGAGATTAGGATTAGGTGTAGGTGTAGGTTTAGGGATTTGAGAATATATTTAAGTTATAGGTTATAGGTTCAAAGGTTTAGGTTTAGGTTTAGGTTATAAGCTATAGGTTTAGGGAATTGAGAATAGGTTAAGGTTTAGGTTTAGGAAATCGGGTTCGGGTTCGGGATCCGGTTTAGGTTCGGGTTTTCAAGTTTAGGTTTAAGTTTAGGTTAGGAAGTTGAGATTAGTATTAGGTGTAGGTGTAGGTTTAGGGATTTCAAAATAGGTTAAGGTTTAGGTTTAAGGTCCTGGTTCGTGTTCGGGATTGGGTTTAGGTTTGGGTTTTCAAGTTTAGGTTTAGGTTTATGTTAGGGGAGTTTAGATTAGATTAGATGTAGGTTTAGGTTTAGGGATTGAGAATAGGTTAAGGTTCGTGTTTAGGAAATCGAGTTCGTGTTCGGGTTCGTGATAGGGTTTTAGGGTTGTGTTTTTAAGTTTAGGTTTAGGTTTAGGTTAGGGAGTTGAGATTAGATTAGGTGTAGGTTTAGGTTTAGAGATTTGAGAATACATTTAGGTTTTAGGTCATAGGTTTTGGTTTAGTTAAGGTTATAAGTTTAGGTTAAGGTTAAGGTTTAGGTTTAGGTTTAGGGTTATAAGCTATAGGTTTAGAAATTAAGAATAGGTTAAGGTTTTGGTTTAGGGAATCGGGTTCGTGTTCTGAGGGATCGGGTTTAGGTTTGGGTTTTCAAGTTTAGGTTTAGGTTTAGAAATCGGGTTTCGGTTTGGGTTTTCAAGTTTAGGTTTAGGTTTAGGTTAGGGAGTTTTGATTAGGATTAGGTGTAGGTTTAGGTTTAGGATTTGAGAATAGGTTTAGGTTTAGAAATCGGGTTGATTCGGGATCGGGGTTTAGGTTTAGGTTTAGGTCGGGAGTTGAATTAGGATGGTGTAGGTGTAAGTTTAAGAATTTGAGAATAGGTTATGATTTAGGTTTAGGTTTAGGTTAAGATTTAGGTTATAAGATATAGGTTTAGAGAATTGAGAATAGGTTAAGGTTTAGGTTTAGAAATCGGGTTTGGGTTCTGGATCGGCTTTAGGATCGGGTTTTCAAGCAGAAAGTTTAGGTTTAGGTTAGGGAGCCGAGATTAGATTAGGTGTAGGTGTAGGTTTAGGGATTTGAGAATATATTTAGGTTATAAGTTATAGGTTCGTGTTTAGGTTTAGCTTAAGGTTAAGGTTTAGGTTTAGGTTATAAGCTATAGGTTTAGGGAATTGAGAATAGCTTAAGGTTTAGGTTTAGGAAATCGGGTTCGGGTTCGGGATTGGGTTTAGGTTTGGGTTTTCAAGTTTAGGTTTAGGTTTAGGTTAGGAGTTGAGATTAGGATGAGGTGTAGGTGTAGGTTTAGGGATTTGAGAATAGGTTAAGGTTTAGGTTTAAGAGTCTGGATTCGGGTTCGGGTTCGGGATTGGGTTTAGGTTTGGGTTTTCAAGTTTAGGTTTAGGTTTAGGTTTAGGTTAGGGAGTTTAGATTAGGATTAGGTGTAGGTTTAGGTTTAGGATTTGAGAATAGGTTAAGATTTAGGTTTAGGAAATCGGGTTCGGGTTTAGGTTTGGGTTTTCAAGTTTAGGTTTAGGTTTAGGTTAGGGAGTTTAGATTAGTGTAGGTTAGGTTTAGGTTTAGGTTTAGGTTATGGTTTAGGTGCAGGTTATAGGCTATAGGTTAAAGCCAGAGAATGAGAATAGGTTAAGGTTTAGGTTTAGGAAATCGGGTTCGTGTTAAGGATCGGGTTTAGGTTTGGGTTTTTAAGTTTAGGTTTAGGTTTAGGTTAGGGAGTTGAGATTAGGATTAGGTGTAAGTTTAGGTTTAGGATTTGAGAATACATTTAGGTTTTAGGTTTAAGTTTAGGTTTTTAGTGTTGGTTAAGGTTTAGGTTTTAAGCTTAGGTTAGGTTATAGGTTATAAGTTTAGGTTATAGGTTATAGGTTAAGGTTTAGGTTTAAGGATTTGAGAATAGTTTTAGGTTATAAGTAAGGTTTTAGGTTTAGTGTATAGGCTCACAAATTACTGAGTTATATGTTTAGGTTAAGGTTTAGGAATTCGGATTCGGGTTCGGGTTTGGATTCGACTTTAGGTTATAGGTTTTTGGATTTGACAATAGTTTTAGGTTATAAATAGGTTTAGGTTGGGTTATAGGTTAAGGTTTACAGATTTGAGTTAAGGTTATAGGTTAGGTTTTAGGTTTTGGGTTTAGGTTAAGGTCTAGGGATTTGAGTTTAGGTTATAAGGTTTAGGATTAGGTTACAAAGCTTAGGTTTAGGTTTAAGTTATAGCTTAGATTAAAGGTTATAGGTTATATGTTTAGGTTAAGGTTTAGGAATTTGGGTTTGAGTTCAGGAGTTTGGATTCTGGTTTAGTTATAGGTTTTGGGATTTGAGAATAGTTTTAGGTTATGAGTATAGGTTTAGGTTGGGTTATAGGTTAAGGCTTAGGATTTGAGTTAAGCTTATAGGTTTAGGTTTAGGTTATAGGTTTAGGTTTAGAGAATTGAGTTTAGGTTAAAGGTTTAAGGAAAGGTTAGGTTAAGGTTATAGGTTTTGGGATTTGGGAATAGTTTTAGGTTATAAGTATAGGTTTAGGTTAGGTTATAGGTTAAGGTTTAAGGATTTGAGAATAATTTTAGGTTATAAGTAAGGTTATCGGTTTGGGTATAAGCTTAAGTTATAAGTTATAGGTTATATGTTTAGGTTAAGGTTTAGGAATTCGGGTTCGGGTTCTGGTTTGGGTTAAGGTTATAGGTTTTGATTTTTGGTTTAGGTTATAGGTCATAAGTTAAGGTTAAGGTTTAGGTTTAGGTTTAGGTTATAGGTTTTGGGATTTGAGAATGGTTTCGGGTTTAGGATATAGGTTTTGGTTTTAGCTTAGGTTATAGGTTATAGGTTTAGGTTAAGGTTTAGGTTTAGGTTATAGGTTTTGGGATTTGAGAATAGGTTAGGTTAAGGTCATAAGTTTAGGTTTAAGAAATCGGGATTGGTTCGTTCGAGTTCTGGTTTAGTTTTTGGTTTTCAAGTTTTGGTTTAGGTTTTGGTTTAGGTTTAGGTTATAGGTTTTTGGATTTGAGAATGGGTTCGAAGGTTTAGGTTATATGTTTTGGTTTTGGTTTAGGTTATAGGTTTAGGTAAAGGTTTAGGTTTAGGTTTAGGTTATAGGTTTTGGGATTTGAGAATAGGTTAAGGTTAAGGTCATAAGTTTAGGTTTAGGAAATCGGGATTGGGTCCCTAGGGGTTAGGGTTTAGTTTTTGGTTTTCAAGTTTTGGTTTAGGTTTAGGTTAGGAGTTGTGATTAGGATTAAGTTTAGGTTTAGGTTTTATGTTTAGGTTAGGGTTATAGGTTTAAGTTTAGGTTTAGGTTAGGTTATAAGTTAAGGTTTAGGAATTGAGTTTAGGTTATAAGGTTTAAGTTAAGGTTAAGGTTATAGGTTTTGGGATTTGAGAATAGGTTTAGGTTAAGGTTATAGGTTTAAGTTTAGGTTTAGGTTAAGGTTTAGGGATTTGAGTTTAGGTTTAAGTTATAGGTTTAGCTTTAGCTTTAGGTTTTAGGTTTAGTATAGGCTTAGGTTATAGGTTATAGGTTATATGTTTAGGTTAAGGTTTAGTGAATTGAGGTTCGGGTTGGATTCGGGTTTAGGTTATAGGCTTTGGGATTTGAGAATAGTTTTAAGTTATAAGTATAGGTTTAGGTTTGGGATTCAAGTGTTATGAGTAGATTAGGATTAAGTGTAGGTTTAGGTTTAGGGATTTTCTAGTATTATCTACTATTGAACCTAGTATTATCTACTACATACTAGTAACATACAACCAATATGAGGCACCATACCATAAGCTACAAGAATTTCATGTCCCCCTAAATAAGGTATCCTCCATTAATAATATATATATATATATATATATTATAAGTTTTTTGTTTGCATTTACATTCTCAAATACATTCATCATCCATCCAAGAAAATTGAAACAAGTATTGTCAATCTATGACTAACAATTGAAAAGGAAAATCATACATCTTATCTTACCGACCGACTTATGTTTCTTTTCACCTTTGTAACTCTCATATTTGTTGCAGCTGCTAGTTCACCATCAGTAGTCTCCCTAACCAAATCGTGCGATCCCTCCATTTGAAGCATTAGGTGAATGGTTACAAGAAGTAAGACTGATTAGTCTTTCCATGTTTTGAAAAAAATCAAATTCTTTATTTTTGGCTACAAGTCTACTTATAATTATCATTGGCTCTTAATCTATTTACAATGAAAATCTATTTTTGGTCATGAAAGTTCATTTACATGTACCACTTGAGAAGTACATGTAGCACAAAGATAATCAACTCAGAGAAAATGCACATATAAGTTGGAAAATTATTTTAGTGCAAGCCCATTTTAAAAAATAAAAAGTGCAAAACCCATTCAATTCATCCATAAACAGAGATTTAGATTTTGAAGACTCACATATTTTTCGTTATCGCATCATTACAATGTGAACTGCCAGCTTTGACTTCACATACTCAAGCATTGTCAGTAACTCCACCTATCACATTTACTATTCTCAGCATCCATATAATGTAACTGCTGTTGTCCAGCCAGCCTCACATAATCGAGCATTGGCCGAAAATGATTGAAAAGACTTTGATTGAAAATGATTCCATGGAAGCATACTGTCAAGTTTTGGAAATTAGGGATTTATGGAATCACTGATCATTTCTCAAAATAAACCCAAGTTTTCAAGTCCTCTAAGACAAGGGAAGAATTTTAAACCAACATAGGTGAGAGAGAGAGAGAGAGAGAGAGAGAGAGTGTGTGTGTGTGTGTGTGTGTGAGAGAGAGAAAGAGAGAGAGAGAGAGAGAGAGAGAGAGAGAGAGAGAGAGCGAGAGTCCACCTAAAGTAATACCTTCAATATTGCATACTATTCCAACAGCTCCAACTTATCGAAGATTTTGCTTAGGCATAAGTAGGACTTCTAGAAAAGATACGGATTTTGGAAATGACTACATGAACAGAGAAAATGAGAGAGACCAAGATGGTCAGGTTCAGTATCTGTAGCTAGTGTGGCATCCACTCCATTCCAATCCCCCCCGCATTAACCCACGCATTCAAGTAATGAATCAAACAGAGGATGATATTTTACAATAGAAACAAGCAATGCATGCATAGTGGATTTTATGGTGTTTTTCCCCTAAGTTCAGTGGATTTTCTAGGATTTTATCCCATCATTTCACCTCGGTGTGCATTGAAGTCATGCTCATATTTGTAATGAGAATTCCTTTGAATTTAAATGGATTAAACGTGAACATTGATGTTATTAGATTACTGCGCTTGATAAACCAAATGTTGAACATGATGGTCAAGCTAAAGAGAAGATCACACCAAAGTGGAAGAACATGCCCATTGGTGGACTGTGCCACAAATCTCCTTTGACAACCCTAACTTCCCAATTTGTTGCCTTCAAATATATGGTTGAAAAGAGTAATGTGACACTTTACATTCAACATAAAATTGCTCAAGATGGGTGGAAAGGATCTTCATACCTGGAAAATTTTTGGGGTGTGCTCCATCCATAATGTGTCCCAACAGACTTTTTGATCATTGAACTTACGGGCCCCACTTTACAAGCGGAAAACTCAAGTATATTGTGCATGTAGCCAACCCCAATTAGTTGGGAAAATGCTTAGATGATGATGATGATGAAGATGTATGTTTTGATTATTTAGTTGAAATGAATTGGGTTATGAATCAGAAATGAAGATCTAGGAACCTATACCAAAAGAAATGAATTGGTAATGAATAGGGACTGATAAGTCATGCAACAATGTGAAAGCTCATGTAACTTTAACTCTGCATTTTATTCTTGGTTGTCACTGTCATAAGGCCAGAAGCTAAACAGTTTATTCCTATCTAGTAGTTGTTTGCATACTAAGGGTGTCTTCTTGTGCAAATTTCTACACTTTGCTACATGCCAATATGTCAAGACTTCGGCTTTTGTTTATGGATTTTCAGGCCCATGATTGATTTCAATGAAATCGCTTACCACTTCATGGAGTGTATGCATGTTCGTAGATCACTTTGAGCATCCTACATGTTGCTTACATTTTGATAGAAGCATGAGGTTTGTAGTAGCAATGCGGGCTTCTTGCAATTCTTCAACA